>JAKCOZ010000488.1:0-150991 GCA_022605955.1 Rallus limicola
ACGAGCAGACCCTGTCACTTTGGCTCTCAGCCTTTTCCTTTGCCTGGAAAGAGGGAACATGCCTGGAACCTCCTACGGTGCTTTTCTCGGCCCTAGCAGACTGCAGTTCAAAACATGCTAAACGTCCAGCAATAACTCCCAAAGTAAAGAAGCTAGGCCTGAAAGGCATAGCTTGTCTGAAACCTCCTAACAGGACACACGAGCAGACCCTGTCACTTTGGCTCTCAGCCTTTTCCTTTGCCTGGAAAGAGGGAACATGCCTGGAACCTCCTACGGTGCTTTTCTCGGCCCTAGCAGACTGCAGTTCAAAACATGCTAAACGTCCAGCAATAACTCCCAAAGTAAAGAAGCTAGGCCTGAAAGGCATAGCTTGTCTGAAACCTCCTAACAGGACACACGAGCAGACCCTGTCACTTTGGCTCTCAGCCTTTTCCTTTGCCTGGAAAGAGGGAACATGCCTGGAACCTCCTACGGTGCTTTCCTCGGCCCTAGCAGACTGCAGTTCAAAACATGCTAAACGTCCAGCAATAACTCCCAAAGTAAAGAAGCTAGGCCTGAAAGGCATAGCTTGTCTGAAACCTCCTAACAGGACACACGAGCAGACCCTGTCACTTTGGCTCTCAGCCTTTTCCTTTGCCTGGAAAGAGGGAACATGCCTGGAACCTCCTACGGTGCTTTTCTCGGCCCTAGCAGACTGCAGTTCAAAACATGCTAAACGTCCAGCAATAACTCCCAAAGTAAAGAAGCTAGGCCTGAAAGGCATAGCTTGTCTGAAACCTCCAGACAGGACACACGAGCAGACCCTGTCACTTTGGCTCTCAACCTTTTCCTTTGCCTGGAAAGAGGGAACATGCCTGGAACCTCCTACGGTGATTTTCTCGGCCCTAGCAGACTGCAGTTCAAAACATGCTAAACGTCCAGCAATAACTCCCAAAGTAAAGAAGCTAGGCATGAAAGGCATAGCTTGTCCTGTTAGGAGGTTTCAGACAAGCTATGCCTTTCAGGCCTAGCTTGTCTGAAACCTCCTAACAGGACACACGAGCAGACCCTGTCACTTTGGCTCTCAGCCTTTTCCTTTGCAATAACTCCCAAAGTAAAGAAGCTAGGCATGAAAGGCATAGCTTGTCCTGTTAGGAGGTTTCAGACAAGCTATGCCTTTCAGGCCTAGCTTGTCTGAAACCTCCTAACAGGACACACGAGCAGACCCTGTCACTTTGGCTCTCAGCCTTTTCCTTTGCCTGGAAAGAGGGAACATGCCTGGAACCTCCTACGGTGCTTTTCTCGGCCCTAGCAGACTGCAGTTCAAATCATGCTAAACGTCCAGCAATAACTCCCAAAGTAAAGAAGCTAGGCCTGAAAGGCATAGCTTGTCTGAAACCTCCTTACATGACACACGAGCAGCCCCTGTAACTTTGGTTCTCAGCCTTTTCCTTTGCCTGGAAAGAGGGAACATGCCTGGAACCTCCTACGGTGCTTTTCTCGGCCCTAGCAGACTGCAGTTCAAAACATGCTAAACGTCCAGCAATAACTCCCAAAGTAAAGAAGCTAGGCCTGAAAGGCATAGCTTGTCTGAAACCTCCTAACAGGACAAACGAGCAGACCCTGTCACTTTGGCTCTCAGCCTTTTCCTTTGCCTGGAAAGAGGGAACATGCCTGGAACCTCTTACGGTGCTTTCCTCGGCCCTAGCAGACTGCAGTTCAAAACATGCTAAACGTCCAGAAATAACTCCCAAAGTAAAGAAGCTAGGCCTGAAAGGCATAGCTTGTCTGAAACCTCCTAACATGACACACGAGCAGACCCTGTCACTTTGGCTCTCAGCCTTTTCCTTTGCCTGGAAAGAGGGAACATGCCTGGAACCTCCTATGGTGCTTTTCTCGGCCCTAGCAGACTGCAGTTCAAAACATGCTAAACGTCCAGCAATAACTCCCAAAGTAAAGAAGCTAGGCCTGAAAGGCATAGCTTGTCTGAAACCTCCTGACAGGACACACGAGCAGACCCTGTCACTTTGGCTCTCAGCCTTTTCCTTTGCCTGGAAAGAGGGAACATGCCTGGAACATCCTACGGTGCTTTTCTCGGCCCTAGCAGACTGCAGTTCAAAACATGCTAAACGTCCAGCAATAACTCCCAATGTAAAGAAGCTAGGCATGAAAGGCATAGCTTGTCCTGTTAGGAGGTTTCAGACAAGCTATGCCTTTCAGGCCTAGCTTGTCTGAAACCTCCTAACAGGACACACGAGCAGACCCTGTCACTTTGGCTCTCAGCCTTTTCCTTTGCAATAACTCCCAAAGTAAAGAAGCTAGGCATGAAATGCATAGCTTGTCCTGTTAGGAGGTTTCAGACAAGCTATGCCTTTCAGGCCTAGCTTGTCTGAAACCTCCTAACAGGACACACGAGCAGACCCTGTCACTTTGGCTCTCAGCCTTTTCCTTTGCCTGGATAGAGGGAACATGCCTGGAACCTCCTACGGTGCTTTTCTCGGCCCTAGCAGACTGCAGTTCAAAACATGCTAAACGTCCAGCAATAACTCCCAAAGTAAAGAAGCTAGGCCTGAAAGGCATAGCTTGTCTGAAACCTCCTAACATGACACACGAGCAGCCCCTGTCACTTTGGTTCTCAGCCTTTTCCTTTGCCTGGAAAGAGGGAACATGCCTGGAACCTCCTACGGTGCTTTTCTCGGCCCTAGCAGACTGCAGTTCAAAACATGCTAAACGTCCAGCAATAACTCCCAAAGTAAAGAAGCTAGGCCTGAAAGGCATAGCTTGTCTGAAACCTCCTAACAGGACACACGAGCAGACCCTGTCACTTTGGCTCTCAGCCTTTTCCTTTGCCTGGAAAGAGGGAACATGCCTGGAACCTCCTACGGTGCTTTTCTCGGCCCTAGCAGACTGCAGTTCAAAACATGCTAAACGTCCAGCAATAACTCCCAAAGTAAAGAAGGTAGGCCTGAAAGGCATAGCTTGTCTGAAACCTCCTAACATGACACACGAGCAGCCCCTGTCACTTTGGTTCTCAGCCTTTTCCTTTGCCTGGAAAGAGGGAACATGCCTGGAACCTCCTACGGTGCTTTTCTCGGCCCTAGCAGACTGCAGTTCAAAACATGCTAAACGTCCAGCAATAACTCCCAAAGTAAAGAAGCTAGGCCTGAAAGGCATAGCTTGTCTGAAACCTCCTAACAGGACACACGAGCAGACCCTGTCACTTTGGCTCTCAGCCTTTTCCTTTGCCTGGAAAGAGGGAACATGCCTGGAACCTCCTACGGTGCTTTTCTCGGCCCTAGCAGACTGCAGTTCAAAACATGCTAAACGTCCAGCAATAACTCCCAAAGTAAAGAAGCTAGGCCTGAAAGGCATAGCTTGTCTGAAACCTCCTAACAGGACACACGAGCAGACCCTGTCACTTTGGCTCTCAGCCTTTTCCTTTGCCTGGAAAGAGGGAACATGCCTGGAACCTCCTACGGTGCTTTTCTCGGCCCTAGCAGACTGCAGTTCAAAACATGCTAAACGTCCAGCAATAACTCCCAAAGTAAAGAAGGTAGGCCTGAAAGGCATAGCTTGTCTGAAACCTCCTAACATGACACACGAGCAGCCCCTGTCACTTTGGTTCTCAGCCTTTTCCTTTGCCTGGAAAGAGGGAACATGCCTGGAACCTCCTACGGTGCTTTTCTCGGCCCTAGCAGACTGCAGTTCAAAACATGCTAAACGTCCAGCAATAACTCCCAAAGTAAAGAAGCTAGGCCTGAAAGGCATAGCTTGTCTGAAACCTCCTAACAGGACACACGAGCAGACCCTGTCACTTTGGCTCTCAGCCTTTTCCTTTGCCTGGAAAGAGGGAACATGCCTGGAACCTCCTACGGTGCTTTTCTCGGCCCTAGCAGACTGCAGGTCAAAACATGCTAAACGTCCAGCAATAACTCCCAAAGTAAAGAAGCTAGGCCTGAAAGGCATAGCTTGTCTGAAACCTCCTAACAGGACACACGAGCAGACCCTGTCACTTTGGCTCTCAGCCTTTTCCTTTGCCTGGAAAGAGGGAACATGCCTGGAACCTCCTACGGTGCTTTTCTCGGCCCTAGCAGACTGCAGTTCAAAACATGCTAAACGTCCAGCAATAACTCCCAAAGTAAAGAAGCTAGGCCTGAAAGGCATAGCTTGTCTGAAACCTCCTAACAGGACACACGAGCAGACCCTGTCACTTTGGCTCTCAGCCTTTTCCTTTGCCTGGAAAGAGGGAACATGCCTGGAACCTCCTACGGTGCTTTTCTCGGCCCTAGCAGACTGCAGTTCAAAACATGCTAAACGTCCAGCAATAACTCCCAAAGTAAAGAAGCTAGGCCTGAAAGGCATAGCTTGTCCTGTTAGGAGGTTTCAGACAAGCTAGGCCTGAAAGGCATAGCTTTTCTGAAACCTCCTAACAGGACACACGAGCAGACCCTGTCACATTGGCAATCAGCCTTTTCCTTTGCAATAACTCCCAAAGTAAAGAAGCTAGGCATGAAAGGCATAGCTTGTCCTGTTAGGAGGTTTCAGACAAGCTAGGCCTGAAAGGCACAGCTTGTCTGAAACCTCCTAACAGGACACACGAGCAGACCCTGTCACTTTGGCTCTCAGCCTTTTCCTTTGCCTGGAAAGAGGGAACATGCCTGGAACCTCCTACGGTGCTTTTCTCGGCCCTAGCAGACTGCAGTTCAAAACATGCTAAACGTCCAGCAATAACTCCCAAAGTAAAGAAGCTAGGCCTGAAAGGCATAGCTTGTCTGAAACCTCCTAACAGGACACACGAGCAGACCCTGTCACTTTGGCTCTCAGCCTTTTCCTTTGCCTGGAAAGAGGGAACATGCCTGGAACCTCCTACGGTGCTTTTCTCGGCCCTAGCAGACTGCAGTTCAAAACATGCTAAATGTCCAGCAATAACTCCCAAAGTAAAGAAGCTAGGCCTGAAAGGCATAGCTTGTCTGAAACCTCCTAACAGGACACACGAGCAGCCCCTGTCACTTTGGCTCTCAGCCTTTTCCTTTGCCTGGAAAGAGGGAACATGCCTGGAACCTCCTACGGTGCTTTTCTCGGCCCTAGCAGACTGCAGTTCAAAACATGCTAAACGTCCAGCAATAACTCCCAAAGTAAAGAAGCTAGGCCTGAAAGGCATAGCTTGTCTGAAACCTCCTAACAGGACACACGAGCAGACCCTGTCACTTTGGCTCTCAGCCTTTTCCTTTGCCTGGAAAGAGGGAACATGCCTGGAACCTCCTACGGTGCTTTTCTCGGCCCTAGCAGACTGCAGTTCAAAACATGCTAAACGTCCAGCAATAACTCCCAAAGTAAAGAAGCTAGGCCTGAAAGGCATAGCTTGTCTGAAACCTCCTAACAGGACACACGAGCAGACCCTGTCACTTTGGCTCTCAGCCTTTTCCTTTGCCTGGAAAGAGGGAACATGCCTGGAACCTCCTACGGTGCTTTTCTCGGCCCTAGCAGACTGCAGTTCAAAACATGCAAAACGTCCAGCAATAACTCCCAAAGTAAAGAAGCTAGGCCTGAAAGGCATAGCTTGTCTGAAACCTCCTAACAGGACACACGAGCAGCCCCTGTCACTTTGGCTCTCAGCCTTTTCCTTTGCCTGGAAAGAGGGAACATGCCTGGAACCTCCTACGGTGCTTTTCTCGGCCCTAGCAGACTGCAGTTCAAAACATGCTAAACGTCCAGCAATAACTCCCAAAGTAAAGAAGCTAGGCCTGAAAGGCATAGCTTGTCTGAAACCTCCTAACAGGACACACGAGCAGCCCCTGTCACTTTGGCTCTCAGCCTTTTCCTTTGCCTGGAAAGAGGGAACATGCCTGGAACCTCCTACGGTGCTTTTCTCGGCCCTAGCAGACTGCAGCTCAAAACATGCTAAACGTCCAGCAATAACTCCCAAAGTAAAGAAGCTAGGCCTGAAAGGCATAGCTTGTCTGTAACCTCCTAACAGGACACACGAGCAGACCCTGTCACTTTGGCTCTCAGCCTTTTCCTTTGCCTGGAAAGAGGGAACATGCCTGGAACCTCCTACGGTGCTTTTCTCGGCCCTAGCAGACTGCAGTTCAAAACATGCTAAACGTCCAGCAATAACTCCCAAAGTAAAGAAGCTAGGCCTGAAAGGCATAGCTTGTCTGAAACCTCCTAACAGGACACACGAGCAGACCCTGTCACTTTGGCTCTCAGCCTTTTCCTTTGCCTGGAAAGAGGGAACATGCCTGGAACCTCCTACGGTGCTTTTCTCGGCCCTAGCAGACTGCAGTTCAAAACATGCTAAATGTCCAGCAATAACTCCCAAAGTAAAGAAGCTAGGCCTGAAAGGCATAGCTTGTCTGAAACCTCCTAACAGGACACACGAGCAGACCCTGTCACTTTGGCTCTCAGCCTTTTCCTTTGCCTGGAAAGAGGGAACATGCCTGGAACCTCCTACGGTGCTTTTCTCGGCCCTAGCAGACTGCAGTTCAAAACATGCTAAACGTCCAGCAATAACTCCCAAAGTAAAGAAGCTAGGCCTGAAAGGCATAGCTTGTCTGAAACCTCCTAACAGGACACACGAGCAGACCCTGTCACTTTGGCTCTCAGCCTTTTCCTTTGCCTGGAAAGAGGGAACATGCCTGGAACCTCCTACGGTGCTTTTCTCGGCCCTAGCAGACTGCAGTTCAAAACATGCTAAACGTCCAGCAATAACTCCCAAAGTAAAGAAGCTAGGCCTGAAAGGCATAGCTTGTCTGAAACCTCCTAACAGGACACACGAGCAGACCCTGTCACTTTGGCTCTCAGCCTTTTCCTTTGCCTGGAAAGAGGGAACATGCCTGGAACCTCCTACGGTGCTTTTCTCGGCCCTAGCAGACTGCAGTTCAAAACATGCTAAACGTCCAGCAATAACTCCCAAAGTAAAGAAGCTAGGCCTGAAAGGCATAGCTTGTCTGAAACCTCCTAACAGGACACACGAGCAGACCCTGTCACTTTGGCTCTCAGCCTTTTCCTTTGCCTGGAAAGAGGGAACATGCCTGGAACCTCCTACGGTGCTTTTCTCGGCCCTAGCAGACTGCAGTTCAAAACATGCTAAACGTCCAGCAATAACTCCCAAAGTAAAGAAGCTAGGCCTGAAAGGCATAGCTTGTCTGAAACCTCCTAACAGGACACACGAGCAGACCCTGTCACTTTGGCTCTCAGCCTTTTCCTTTGCCTGGAAAGAGGGAACATGCCTGGAACCTCCTACGGTGCTTTTCTCGGCCCTAGCAGACTGCAGTTCAAAACATGCTAAACGTCCAGCAATAACTCCCAAAGTAAAGAAGCTAGGCCTGAAAGGCATAGCTTGTCTGAAACCTCCTAACAGGACACACGAGCAGCCCCTGTCACTTTGGCTCTCAGCCTTTTCCTTTGCCTGGAAAGAGGGAACATGCCTGGAACCTCCTACGGTGCTTTCCTCGGCCCTAGCAGACTGCAGTTCAAAACATGCTAAACGTCCAGCAATAACTCCCAAAGTAAAGAAGCTAGGCCTGAAAGGCATAGCTTGTCTGAAACCTCCTAACAGGACACACGAGCAGCCCCTGTCACTTTGGCTCTCAGCCTTTTCCTTTGCCTGGAAAGAGGGAACATGCCTGGAACCTCCTACGGTGCTTTTCTCGGCCCTAGCAGACTGCAGTTCAAAACATGCTAAACGTCCAGCAATAACTCCCAAAGTAAAGAAGCTAGGCCTGAAAGGCATAGCTTGTCTGAAACCTCCTAACAGGACACACGAGCAGCCCCTGTCACTTTGGCTCTCAGCCTTTTCCTTTGCCTGGAAAGAGGGAACATGCCTGGAACCTCCTACGGTGCTTTTCTCGGCCCTAGCAGACTGCAGTTCAAAACATGCTAAACGTCCAGCAATAACTCCCAAAGTAAAGAAGCTAGGCCTGAAAGGCATAGCTTGTCTGAAACCTCCTAACAGGACACACGAGCAGACCCTGTCACTTTGGCTCTCAGCCTTTTCCTTTGCCTGGAAAGAGGGAACATGCCTGGAACCTCCTACGGTGCTTTTCTCGGCCCTAGCAGACTGCAGTTCAAAACATGCTAAACGTCCAGCAATAACTCCCAAAGTAAAGAAGCTAGGCCTGAAAGGCATAGCTTGTCTGAAACCTCCTAACAGGACACACGAGCAGACCCTGTCACTTTGGCTCTCAGCCTTTTCCTTTGCCTGGAAAGAGGGAACATGCCTGGAACCTCCTACGGTGCTTTTCTCGGCCCTAGCAGACTGCAGTTCAAAACATGCTAAACGTCCAGCAATAACTCCCAAAGTAAAGAAGCTAGGCCTGAAAGGCATAGCTTGTCTGAAACCTCCTAACAGGACAAACGAGCAGCCCCTGTCGCTTTGGCTCTCAGCCTTTTCCTTTGCCTGGAAAGAGGGAACATGCCTGGAACCTCCTACGGTGCTTTTCTCGGCCCTAGCAGACTGCAGTTCAAAACATGCTAAACGTCCAGCAATAACTCCCAAAGTAAAGAAGCTAGGCCTGAAAGGCATAGCTTGTCTGAAACCTCCTAACAGGACACACGAGCAGACCCTGTCACTTTGGCTCTCAGCCTTTTCCTTTGCCTGGAAAGAGGGAACATGCCTGGAACCTCCTACGGTGCTTTCCTCGGCCCTAGCAGACTGCAGTTCAAAACATGCTAAACGTCCAGCAATAACTCCCAAAGTAAAGAAGCTAGGCATGAAAGGCATAGCTTGTCTGAAACCTCCTAACAGGACACAGGAGCAGCCCCTGTCACTTTGGCTCTCAGCCTTTTCCTTTGCCTGGAAAGAGGGAACATGCCTGGAACCTCCTACGGTGCTTTTCTCGGCCCTAGCAGACTGCAGTTCAAAACATGCTAAACGTCCAGCAATAACTCCCAAAGTAAAGAAGCTAGGCCTGAAAGGCATAGCTTGTCTGAAACCTCCTAACAGGACACACGAGCAGACCCTGTCACTTTGGCTCTCAGCCTTTTCCTTTGCCTGGAAAGAGGGAACATGCCTGGAACCTCCTACGGTGCTTTTCTCGGCCCTAGCAGACTGCAGTTAGAAACATGCTAAACGTCCAGCAATAACTCCCAAAGTAAAGAACCTAGGCATGAAAGGCATAGCTTGTCCTGTTAGGAGGTTTCAGACAAGCTACGCCTTTCAGGCCTAGCTTGTCTGAAACCTCCTAACAGGACACACGAGCAGACCCTGTCACTTTGGCTCTCAGCCTTTTCCTTTGCAATAACTCCCAAAGTAAAGAAGCTAGGCATGAAAGGCATAGCTTGTCCTGTTAGGAGGTTTCAGACAAGCTAGGCCTGAAAGGCATAGCTTGTCTGAAACCTCCTAACAGGACACACGAGCAGACCCTGTCACTTTGGCTCTCAGCCTTTTCCTTTGCCTGGAAAGAGGGAACATGCCTGGAACCTCCTACGGTGCTTTTCTCGGCCCTAGCAGACTGCAGTTCAAAACATGCTAAACGTCCAGCAATAACTCCCAAAGTAAAGAAGCTAGGCCTGAAAGGCATAGCTTGTCTGAAACCTCCTAACAGGACACACGAGCAGACCCTGTCACTTTGGCTCTCAGCCTTTTCCTTTGCCTGGAAAGAGGGAACATGCCTGGAACCTCCTACGGTGCTTTTCTCGGCCCTAGCAGACTGCAGTTCAAAACATGCTAAACGTCCAGCAATAACTCCCAAAGTAAAGAAGCTAGGCCTGAAAGGCATAGCTTGTCTGAAACCTCCTAACAGGACACACGAGCAGACCCTGTCACTTTGGCTCTCAGCCTTTTCCTTTGCCTGGAAAGAGGGAACATGCCTGGAACCTCCTACGGTGCTTTTCTCGGCCCTAGCAGACTGCAGTTCAAAACATGCTAAACGTCCAGCAATAACTCCCAAAGTAAAGAAGCTAGGCCTGAAAGGCATAGCTTGTCTGAAACCTCCTAACAGGACACACGAGCAGACCCTGTCACTTTGGCTCTCAGCCTTTTCCTTTGCCTGGAAAGAGGGAACATGCCTGGAACCTCCTACGGTGCTTTTCTCGGCCCTAGCAGACTGCAGTTCAAAACATGCTAAACGTCCAGCAATAACTCCCAAAGTAAAGAAGCTAGGCCTGAAAGGCATAGCTTGTCTGAAACCTCCTAACAGGACACACGAGCAGCCCCTGTCACTTTGGCTCTCAGCCTTTTCCTTTGCCTGGAAAGAGGGAACATGCCTGGAACCTCCTACGGTGCTTTCCTCGGCCCTAGCAGACTGCAGTTCAAAACATGCTAAACGTCCAGCAATAACTCCCAAAGTAAAGAAGCTAGGCCTGAAAGGCATAGCTTGTCTGAAACCTCCTAACAGGACACACGAGCAGCCCCTGTCACTTTGGCTCTCAGCCTTTTCCTTTGCCTGGAAAGAGGGAACATGCCTGGAACCTCCTACGGTGCTTTTCTCGGCCCTAGCAGACTGCAGTTCAAAACATGCTAAACGTCCAGCAATAACTCCCAAAGTAAAGAAGCTAGGCCTGAAAGGCATAGCTTGTCTGAAACCTCCTAACAGGACACACGAGCAGCCCCTGTCACTTTGGCTCTCAGCCTTTTCCTTTGCCTGGAAAGAGGGAACATGCCTGGAACCTCCTACGGTGCTTTTCTCGGCCCTAGCAGACTGCAGTTCAAAACATGCTAAACGTCCAGCAATAACTCCCAAAGTAAAGAAGCTAGGCCTGAAAGGCATAGCTTGTCTGAAACCTCCTAACAGGACACACGAGCAGACCCTGTCACTTTGGCTCTCAGCCTTTTCCTTTGCCTGGAAAGAGGGAACATGCCTGGAACCTCCTACGGTGCTTTTCTCGGCCCTAGCAGACTGCAGTTCAAAACATGCTAAACGTCCAGCAATAACTCCCAAAGTAAAGAAGCTAGGCCTGAAAGGCATAGCTTGTCTGAAACCTCCTAACAGGACAAACGAGCAGCCCCTGTCGCTTTGGCTCTCAGCCTTTTCCTTTGCCTGGAAAGAGGGAACATGCCTGGAACCTCCTACGGTGCTTTTCTCGGCCCTAGCAGACTGCAGTTCAAAACATGCTAAACGTCCAGCAATAACTCCCAAAGTAAAGAAGCTAGGCCTGAAAGGCATAGCTTGTCTGAAACCTCCTAACAGGACACACGAGCAGACCCTGTCACTTTGGCTCTCAGCCTTTTCCTTTGCCTGGAAAGAGGGAACATGCCTGGAACCTCCTACGGTGCTTTCCTCGGCCCTAGCAGACTGCAGTTCAAAACATGCTAAACGTCCAGCAATAACTCCCAAAGTAAAGAAGCTAGGCATGAAAGGCATAGCTTGTCTGAAACCTCCTAACAGGACACAGGAGCAGCCCCTGTCACTTTGGCTCTCAGCCTTTTCCTTTGCCTGGAAAGAGGGAACATGCCTGGAACCTCCTACGGTGCTTTTCTCGGCCCTAGCAGACTGCAGTTCAAAACATGCTAAACGTCCAGCAATAACTCCCAAAGTAAAGAAGCTAGGCCTGAAAGGCATAGCTTGTCTGAAACCTCCTAACAGGACACACGAGCAGACCCTGTCACTTTGGCTCTCAGCCTTTTCCTTTGCCTGGAAAGAGGGAACATGCCTGGAACCTCCTACGGTGCTTTTCTCGGCCCTAGCAGACTGCAGTTAGAAACATGCTAAACGTCCAGCAATAACTCCCAAAGTAAAGAACCTAGGCATGAAAGGCATAGCTTGTCCTGTTAGGAGGTTTCAGACAAGCTACGCCTTTCAGGCCTAGCTTGTCTGAAACCTCCTAACAGGACACACGAGCAGACCCTGTCACTTTGGCTCTCAGCCTTTTCCTTTGCAATAACTCCCAAAGTAAAGAAGCTAGGCATGAAAGGCATAGCTTGTCCTGTTAGGAGGTTTCAGACAAGCTAGGCCTGAAAGGCATAGCTTGTCTGAAACCTCCTAACAGGACACACGAGCAGACCCTGTCACTTTGGCTCTCAGCCTTTTCCTTTGCCTGGAAAGAGGGAACATGCCTGGAACCTCCTACGGTGCTTTTCTCGGCCCTAGCAGACTGCAGTTCAAAACATGCTAAACGTCCAGCAATAACTCCCAAAGTAAAGAAGCTAGGCCTGAAAGGCATAGCTTGTCTGAAACCTCCTAACAGGACACACGAGCAGACCCTGTCACTTTGGCTCTCAGCCTTTTCCTTTGCCTGGAAAGAGGGAACATGCCTGGAACCTCCTACGGTGCTTTTCTCGGCCCTAGCAGACTGCAGTTCAAAACATGCTAAACGTCCAGCAATAACTCCCAAAGTAAAGAAGCTAGGCCTGAAAGGCATAGCTTGTCTGAAACCTCCTAACAGGACACACGAGCAGACCCTGTCACTTTGGCTCTCAGCCTTTTCCTTTGCCTGGAAAGAGGGAACATGCCTGGAACCTCCTACGGTGCTTTTCTCGGCCCTAGCAGACTGCAGTTCAAAACATGCTAAACGTCCAGCAATAACTCCCAAAGTAAAGAAGCTAGGCCTGAAAGGCATAGCTTGTCTGAAACCTCCTAACATGACACACGAGCAGCCCCTGTCACTTTGGTTCTCAGCCTGTTCCTTTGCCTGGATAGAGGGAACATGCCTGGAACCTCCTACGGTGCTTTTCTCGGCCCTAGCAGACTGCAGTTCAAAACATGCTAAACGTCCAGCAATAACTCCCAAAGTAAAGAAGCTAGGCCTGAAAGGCATAGCTTGTCTGAAACCTCCTAACAGGACACACGAGCAGACCCTGTCACTTTGGCTCTCAGCCTTTTCCTTTGCCTGGAAAGAGGGAACATGCCTGGAACCTCCTACGGTGCTTTTCTCGGCCCTAGCAGACTGCAGTTCAAAACATGCTAAACGTCCAGCAATAACTCCCAAAGTAAAGAAGCTAGGCCTGAAAGGCATAGCTTGTCTGAAACCTCCTAACAGGACACACGAGCAGCCCCTGTCACTTTGGCTCTCAGCCTTTTCCTTTGCCTGGAAAGAGGGAACATGCCTGGAACCTCCTACGGTGCTTTTCTCGGCCCTAGCAGACTGCAGTTCAAAACATGCTAAACGTCCAGCAATAACTCCCAAAGTAAAGAAGCTAGGCCTGAAAGGCATAGCTTGTCTGAAACCTCCTAACAAGACACACGAGCAGCCCCTGTCACTTTGGTTCTCAGCCTTTTCCTTTGCCTGGAAAGAGGGAACATGCCTGGAACCTCCTACGGTGCTTTTCTCGGCCCTAGCAGACTGCAGTTCAAAACATGCTAAACGTCCAGCAATAACTCCCAAAGTAAAGAAGCTAGGCCTGAAAGGCATAGCTTGTCTGAAACCTCCTAACAGGACACACGAGCAGACCCTGTCACTTTGGCTCTCAGCCTTTTCCTTTGCCTGGAAAGAGGGAACATGCCTGGAACCTCCTACGGTGCTTTTCTCGGCCCTAGCAGACTGCAGTTCAAAACATGCTAAACGTCCAGCAATAACTCCCAAAGTAAAGAAGCTAGGCCTGAAAGGCATAGCTTGTCTGAAACCTCCTAACAGGACACACGAGCAGACCCTGTCACTTTGGCTCTCAGCCTTTTCCTTTTCCTGGATAGAGGGAACATGCCTGGAACCTCATACGGTGCTATTCTCGGCCCTAGCAGACTGCAGTTCAATACATGCTAAACGTACAGCAATAACTCCCAAAGTAAAGAAGCTAGGCCTGAAAGGCATAGCTTGTCTGAAACCTCCTAACAGGACACACGAGCAGCCCCTGTCACTTTGGATCTCAGCCTTTTCCTTTGCCTGGAAAGAGGGAACATGCCTGGAACCTCCTACGGTGCTTTTCTCGGCCCTAGCAGACTGCAGTTCAAAACATGCTAAACGTCCAGCAATAACTCCCAAAGTAAAGAAGCTAGGCCTGAAAGGCATAGCTTGTCTGAAACCTCCTAACAGGACACACGAGCAGCCCCTGTCACTTTGGCTCTCAGCCTTTTCCTTTGCCTGGAAAGAGGGAACATGCCTGGAACCTCCTACGGTGCTTTTCTCGGCCCTAGCAGACTGCAGTTCAAAACATGCTAAACGTCCAGCAATAACTCCCAAAGTAAAGAAGCTAGGACTGAAAGGCATAGCTTGTCTGAAACCTCCTAACAGGACACACGAGCAGCCCCTGTCACTTTGGCTCTCAGCCTTTTCCTTTGCCTGGAAAGAGGGAACATGCCTGGAACCTCCTACGGTGCTTTTCTCGGCCCTAGCAGACTGCAGTTCAAAACATGCTAAACGTCCAGCAATAACTCCCAAAGTAAAGAAGCTAGGCATGAAAGGCATAGCTTGTCTGAAACCTCCTAACAGGACACACGAGCAGACCCTGTCACTTTGGCTCTCAGCCTTTTCCTTTGCCTGGAAAGAGGGAACATGCCTGGAACCTCCTACGGTGCTTTTCTCGGCCCTAGCAGACTGCAGTTCAAAACATGCTAAACGTCCAGCAATAACTCCCAAAGTAAAGAAGCTAGGCCTGAAAGGCATAGCTTGTCTGAAACCTCCTAACAGGACAAAGGAGCAGCCCCTGTCACTTTGGCTCTCAGCCTTTTCCTTTGCCTGGAAAGAGGGAACATGCCTGGAACCTCCTACGGTGCTTTTCTCGGCCCTAGCAGACTGCAGTTCAAAACATGCTAAACGTCCAGCAATAACTCCCAAAGTAAAGAAGCTAGGCATGAAAGGCATAGCTTGTCCTGTTAGGAGGTTTCAGACAAGCTATGCCTTTCAGGCCTAGCTTGTCTGAAACCTCCTAACAGGACACACGAGCAGACCCTGTCACTTTGGCTCTCAGCCTTTTCCTTTGCAATAACTCCTAAAGTAAAGAAGCTAGGCATGAAAGGCATAGCTTGTCCTGTTAGGAGGTTTCAGACAAGCTATGCCTTTCAGGCCTAGCTTGTCTGAAACCTCCTAACAGGACACACGAGCAGACCCTGTCACTTTGGCTCTCAGCCTTTTCCTTTGCCTGGAAAGAGGGAACATGCCTGGAACCTCCTACGGTGCTTTTCTCGGCCCTAGCAGACTGCAGTTCAAATCATGCTAAACGTCCAGCAATAACTCCCAAAGTAAAAAGCTAGGCCTGAAAGGCATAGCTTGTCTGAAACCTCCTAACATGACACACGAGCAGCCCCTGTCACTTTGGTTCTCAGCCTTTTCCTTTGCCTGGAAAGAGGGAACATGCCTGGAACCTCCTACGGTGCTTTTCTCGGCCCTAGCAGACTGCAGTTCAAAACATGCTAAACGTCCAGCAATAACTCCCAAAGTAAAGAAGCTAGGCCTGAAAGGCATAGCTTGTCTGAAACCTCCTAACAGGACACACGAGCAGACCCTGTCACTTTGGCTCTCAGCCTTTTCCTTTGCCTGGAAAGAGGGAACATGCCTGGAACCTCCTACGGTGCTTTTCTCGGCCCTAGCAGACTGCAGTTCAAAACATGCTAAACGTCCAGCAATAACTCCCAAAGTAAAGAAGCTAGGCCTGAAAGGCATAGCTTGTCTGAAACCTCCTAACAGGACAAACGAGCAGCCCCTGTCACTTTGGCTCTCAGCCTTTTCCTTTGCCTGGAAAGAGGGAACATGCCTGGAACCTCCTACGGTGCTTTCCTCGGCCCTAGCAGACTGCAGTTCAAAACATGCTAAACGTCCAGCAATAACTCCCAAAGTAAAGAAGCTAGGCCTGAAAGGCATAGCTTGTCTGAAACCTCCTAACATGACACACGAGCAGACCCTGTCACTTTGGCTCTCAGCCTTTTCCTTTGCCTGGAAAGAGGGAACATGCCTGGAACCTCCTACGGTGCTTTTCTCGGCCCTAGCAGACTGCAGTTCAAAACATGCTAAACGTCCAGCAATAACTCCCAAAGTAAAGAAGCTAGGCCTGAAAGGCATAGCTTGTCTGAAACCTCCTAACATGACACACGAGCAGACCCTGTCACTTTGGCTCTCAGCCTTTTCCTTTGCCTGGAAAGAGGGAACATGCCTGGAACCTCCTACGGTGCTTTTCTCGGCCCTAGCAGACTGCAGTTCAAAACATGCTAAACGTCCAGCAATAACTCCCAAAGTAAAGAAGCTAGGCCTGAAAGGCATAGCTTGTCTGAAACCTCCTGACAGGACACACGAGCAGACCCTGTCACTTTGGCTCTCAGCCTTTTCCTTTGCCTGGAAAGAGGGAACATGCCTGGAACCTCCTACGGTGCTTTTCTCGGCCCTAGCAGACTGCAGTTCAAAACATGCTAAACGTCCAGCAATAACTCCCAAAGTAAAGAAGCTAGGCATGAAAGGCATAGCTTGTCTGAAACCTCCTAACAGGACACACGAGCAGACCCTGTCACTTTGGCTCTCAGCCTTTTCCTTTGCCTGGAAAGAGGGAACATGCCTGGAACCTCCTACGGTGCTTTTCTCGGCCCTAGCAGACTGCAGTTCAAAACATGCTAAACGTACAGCAATAACTCCCAAAGTAAAGAAGCTAGGCCTGAAAGGCATAGCTTGTCTGAAACCTCCTAACAGGACAAAGGAGCAGCCCCTGTCACTTTGGCTCTCAGCCTTTTCCTTTGCCTGGAAAGAGGGAACATGCCTGGAACCTCCTACGGTGCTTTTCTCGGCCCTAGCAGACTGCAGTTCAAAACATGCTAAACGTCCAGCAATAACTCCCAAAGTAAAGAAGCTAGGCCTGAAAGGCATAGCTTGTCTGAAACCTCCTAACAGGACACACGAGCAGACCCTGTCACTTTGGCTCTCAGCCTTTTCCTTTGCCTGGAAAGAGGGAACATGCCTGGAACCTCCTACGGTGCTTTCCTCGGCCCTAGCAGACTGCAGTTCAAAACATGCTAAACGTCCAGCAATAACTCCCAAAGTAAAGAAGCTAGGCCTGAAAGGCATAGCTTGTCTGAAACCTCCTAACAGGACACACGAGCAGCCCCTGTCACTTTGGCTCTCAGCCTTTTCCTTTGCCTGGAAAGAGGGAACATGCCTGGAACCTCCTACGGTGCTTTTCTCGGCCCTAGCAGACTGCAGTTCAAAACATGCTAAACGTCCAGCAATAACTCCCAAAGTAAAGAAGCTAGGCCTGAAAGGCATAGCTTGTCTGAAACCTCCTGACAGGACACACGAGCAGACCCTGTCACTTTGGCTCTCAACCTTTTCCTTTGCCTGGAAAGAGGGAACATGCCTGGAACCTCCTACGGTGCTTTTCTCGGCCCTAGCAGACTGCAGTTCAAAACATGCTAAACGTCCAGCAATAACTCCCAAAGTAAAGAAGCTAGGCATGAAAGGCATAGCTTGTCCTGTTAGGAGGTTTCAGACAAGCTATGCCTTTCAGGCCTAGCTTGTCTGAAACCTCCTAACAGGACACACGAGCAGACCCTGTCACTTTGGCTCTCAGCCTTTTCCTTTGCAATAACTCCCAAAGTAAAGAAGCTAGGCATGAAAGGCATAGCTTGTCCTGTTAGGAGGTTTCAGACAAGCTATGCCTTTCAGGCCTAGCTTGTCTGAAACCTCCTAACAGGACACACGAGCAGACCCTGTCACTTTGGCTCTCAGCCTTTTCCTTTGCCTGGAAAGAGGGAACATGCCTGGAACCTCCTACGGTGCTTTTCTCGGCCCTAGCAGACTGCAGTTCAAATCATGCTAAACGTCCAGCAATAACTCCCAAAGTAAAGAAGCTAGGCCTGAAAGGCATAGCTTGTCTGAAACCTCCTTACATGACACACGAGCAGCCCCTGTAACTTTGGTTCTCAGCCTTTTCCTTTGCCTGGAAAGAGGGAACATGCCTGGAACCTCCTACGGTGCTTTTCTCGGCCCTAGCAGACTGCAGTTCAAAACATGCTAAACGTCCAGCAATAACTCCCAAAGTAAAGAAGCTAGGCCTGAAAGGCATAGCTTGTCTGAAACCTCCTAACAGGACACACGAGCAGACCCTGTCACTTTGGCTCTCAGCCTTTTCCTTTGCCTGGAAAGAGGGAACATGCCTGGAACCTCCTACGGTGCTTTTCTCGGCCCTAGCAGACTGCAGTTCAAAACATGCTAAACGTACAGCAATAACTCCCAAAGTAAAGAAGCTAGGCCTGAAAGGCATAGCTTGTCTGAAACCTCCTAACAGGACACACGAGCAGCCCCTGTCACTTTGGATCTCAGCCTTTTCCTTTGCCTGGAAAGAGGGAACATGCCTGGAACCTCCTACGGTGCTTTTCTCGGCCCTAGCAGACTGCAGTTCAAAACATGCTAAACGTCCAGCAATAACTCCCAAAGTAAAGAAGCTAGGCATGAAAGGCATAGCTTGTCTGAAACCTCCTAACAGGACACACGAGCAGACCCTGTCACTTTGGCTCTCAGCCTTTTCCTTTGCCTGGAAAGAGGGAACATGCCTGGAACCTCCTACGGTGCTTTTCTCGGCCCTAGCAGACTGCAGTTCAAAACATGCTAAACGTCCAGCAATAACTCCCAAAGTAAAGAAGCTAGGACTGAAAGGCATAGCTTGTCTGAAACCTCCTAACAGGACACACGAGCAGCCCCTGTCACTTTGGCTCTCAGCCTTTTCCTTTGCCTGGAAAGAGGGAACATGCCTGGAACCTCCTACGGTGCTTTTCTCGGCCCTAGCAGACTGCAGTTCAAAACATGCTAAACGTCCAGCAATAACTCCCAAAGTAAAGAAGCTAGGCATGAAAGGCATAGCTTGTCTGAAACCTCCTAACAGGACACACGAGCAGACCCTGTCACTTTGGCTCTCAGCCTTTTCCTTTGCCTGGAAAGAGGGAACATGCCTGGAACCTCCTACGGTGCTTTTCTCGGCCCTAGCAGACTGCAGTTCAAAACATGCTAAACGTCCAGCAATAACTCCCAAAGTAAAGAAGCTAGGCATGAAAGGCATAGCTTGTCCTGTTAGGAGGTTTCAGACAAGCTATGCCTTTCAGGCCTAGCTTGTCTGAAACCTCCTAACAGGACACACGAGCAGACCCTGTCACTTTGGCTCTCAGCCTTTTCCTTTGCAATAACTCCTAAAGTAAAGAAGCTAGGCATGAAAGGCATAGCTTGTCCTGTTAGGAGGTTTCAGACAAGCTATGCCTTTCAGGCCTAGCTTGTCTGAAACCTCCTAACAGGACACACGAGCAGACCCTGTCACTTTGGCTCTCAGCCTTTTCCTTTGCCTGGAAAGAGGGAACATGCCTGGAACCTCCTACGGTGCTTTTCTCGGCCCTAGCAGACTGCAGTTCAAATCATGCTAAACGTCCAGCAATAACTCCCAAAGTAAAGAAGCTAGGCCTGAAAGGCATAGCTTGTCTGAAACCTCCTAACATGACACACGAGCAGCCCCTGTCACTTTGGTTCTCAGCCTTTTCCTTTGCCTGGAAAGAGGGAACATGCCTGGAACCTCCTACGGTGCTTTTCTCGGCCCTAGCAGACTGCAGTTCAAAACATGCTAAACGTCCAGCAATAACTCCCAAAGTAAAGAAGCTAGGCCTGAAAGGCATAGCTTGTCTGAAACCTCCTAACAGGACACACGAGCAGACCCTGTCACTTTGGCTCTCAGCCTTTTCCTTTGCCTGGAAAGAGGGAACATGCCTGGAACCTCCTACGGTGCTTTTCTCGGCCCTAGCAGACTGCAGTTCAAAACATGCTAAACGTCCAGCAATAACTCCCAAAGTAAAGAAGCTAGGCCTGAAAGGCATAGCTTGTCTGAAACCTCCTAACAGGACAAACGAGCAGCCCCTGTCACTTTGGCTCTCAGCCTTTTCCTTTGCCTGGAAAGAGGGAACATGCCTGGAACCTCCTACGGTGCTTTCCTCGGCCCTAGCAGACTGCAGTTCAAAACATGCTAAACGTCCAGCAATAACTCCCAAAGTAAAGAAGCTAGGCCTGAAAGGCATAGCTTGTCTGAAACCTCCTAACATGACACACGAGCAGACCCTGTCACTTTGGCTCTCAGCCTTTTCCTTTGCCTGGAAAGAGGGAACATGCCTGGAACCTCCTACGGTGCTTTTCTCGGCCCTAGCAGACTGCAGTTCAAAACATGCTAAACGTCCAGCAATAACTCCCAAAGTAAAGAAGCTAGGCCTGAAAGGCATAGCTTGTCTGAAACCTCCTGACAGGACACACGAGCAGACCCTGTCACTTTGGCTCTCAGCCTTTTCCTTTGCCTGGAAAGAGGGAACATGCCTGGAACCTCCTACGGTGCTTTTCTCGGCCCTAGCAGACTGCAGTTCAAAACATGCTAAACGTCCAGCAATAACTCCCAAAGTAAAGAAGCTAGGCATGAAAGGCATAGCTTGTCTGAAACCTCCTAACAGGACACACGAGCAGACCCTGTCACTTTGGCTCTCAGCCTTTTCCTTTGCCTGGAAAGAGGGAACATGCCTGGAACCTCCTACGGTGCTTTTCTCGGCCCTAGCAGACTGCAGTTCAAAACATGCTAAACGTACAGCAATAACTCCCAAAGTAAAGAAGCTAGGCCTGAAAGGCATAGCTTGTCTGAAACCTCCTAACAGGACAAAGGAGCAGCCCCTGTCACTTTGGCTCTCAGCCTTTTCCTTTGCCTGGAAAGAGGGAACATGCCTGGAACCTCCTACGGTGCTTTTCTCGGCCCTAGCAGACTGCAGTTCAAAACATGCTAAACGTCCAGCAATAACTCCCAAAGTAAAGAAGCTAGGCCTGAAAGGCATAGCTTGTCTGAAACCTCCTAACAGGACACACGAGCAGACCCTGTCACTTTGGCTCTCAGCCTTTTCCTTTGCCTGGAAAGAGGGAACATGCCTGGAACCTCCTACGGTGCTTTCCTCGGCCCTAGCAGACTGCAGTTCAAAACATGCTAAACGTCCAGCAATAACTCCCAAAGTAAAGAAGCTAGGCCTGAAAGGCATAGCTTGTCTGAAACCTCCTAACAGGACACACGAGCAGCCCCTGTCACTTTGGCTCTCAGCCTTTTCCTTTGCCTGGAAAGAGGGAACATGCCTGGAACCTCCTACGGTGCTTTTCTCGGCCCTAGCAGACTGCAGTTCAAAACATGCTAAACGTCCAGCAATAACTCCCAAAGTAAAGAAGCTAGGCCTGAAAGGCATAGCTTGTCTGAAACCTCCTGACAGGACACACGAGCAGACCCTGTCACTTTGGCTCTCAACCTTTTCCTTTGCCTGGAAAGAGGGAACATGCCTGGAACCTCCTACGGTGATTTTCTCGGCCCTAGCAGACTGCAGTTCAAAACATGCTAAACGTCCAGCAATAACTCCCAAAGTAAAGAAGCTAGGCATGAAAGGCATAGCTTGTCCTGTTAGGAGGTTTCAGACAAGCTATGCCTTTCAGGCCTAGCTTGTCTGAAACCTCCTAACAGGACACACGAGCAGACCCTGTCACTTTGGCTCTCAGCCTTTTCCTTTGCAATAACTCCCAAAGTAAAGAAGCTAGGCATGAAAGGCATAGCTTGTCCTGTTAGGAGGTTTCAGACAAGCTATGCCTTTCAGGCCTAGCTTGTCTGAAACCTCCTAACAGGACACACGAGCAGACCCTGTCACTTTGGCTCTCAGCCTTTTCCTTTGCCTGGAAAGAGGGAACATGCCTGGAACCTCCTACGGTGCTTTTCTCGGCCCTAGCAGACTGCAGTTCAAATCATGCTAAACGTCCAGCAATAACTCCCAAAGTAAAGAAGCTAGGCCTGAAAGGCATAGCTTGTCTGAAACCTCCTTACATGACAGACGAGCAGCCCCTGTAACTTTGGTTCTCAGCCTTTTCCTTTGCCTGGAAAGAGGGAACATGCCTGGAACCTCCTACGGTGCTTTTCTCGGCCCTAGCAGACTGCAGTTCAAAACATGCTAAACGTCCAGCAATAACTCCCAAAGTAAAGAAGCTAGGCCTGAAAGGCATAGCTTGTCTGAAACCTCCTAACAGGACACACGAGCAGACCCTGTCACTTTGGCTCTCAGCCTTTTCCTTTGCCTGGAAAGAGGGAACATGCCTGGAACCTCCTACGGTGCTTTTCTCGGCCCTAGCAGACTGCAGTTCAAAACATGCTAAACGTCCAGCAATAACTCCCAAAGTAAAGAAGCTAGGCCTGAAAGGCATAGCTTGTCTGAAACCTCCTAACAGGACAAACGAGCAGACCCTGTCACTTTGGCTCTCAGCCTTTTCCTTTGCCTGGAAAGAGGGAACATGCCTGGAACCTCCTACGGTGCTTTCCTCGGCCCTAGCAGACTGCAGTTCAAAACATGCTAAACGTCCAGCAATAACTCCCAAAGTAAAGAAGCTAGGCCTGAAAGGCATAGCTTGTCTGAAACCTCCTAACATGACACACGAGCAGACCCTGTCACTTTGGCTCTCAGCCTTTTCCTTTGCCTGGAAAGAGGGAACATGCCTGGAACCTCCTATGGTGCTTTTCTCGGCCCTAGCAGACTGCAGTTCAAAACATGCTAAACGTCCAGCAATAACTCCCAAAGTAAAGAAGCTAGGCCTGAAAGGCATAGCTTGTCTGAAACCTCCTGACAGGACACACGAGCAGACCCTGTCACTTTGGCTCTCAGCCTTTTCCTTTGCCTGGAAAGAGGGAACATGCCTGGAACATCCTACGGTGCTTTTCTCGGCCCTAGCAGACTGCAGTTCAAAACATGCTAAACGTCCAGCAATAACTCCCAATGTAAAGAAGCTAGGCATGAAAGGCATAGCTTGTCCTGTTAGGAGGTTTCAGACAAGCTATGCCTTTCAGGCCTAGCTTGTCTGAAACCTCCTAACAGGACACACGAGCAGACCCTGTCACTTTGGCTCTCAGCCTTTTCCTTTGCAATAACTCCCAAAGTAAAGAAGCTAGGCATGAAATGCATAGCTTGTCCTGTTAGGAGGTTTCAGACAAGCTATGCCTTTCAGGCCTAGCTTGTCTGAAACCTCCTAACAGGACACACGAGCAGACCCTGTCACTTTGGCTCTCAGCCTTTTCCTTTGCCTGGATAGAGGGAACATGCCTGGAACCTCCTACGGTGCTTTTCTCGGCCCTAGCAGACTGCAGTTCAAAACATGCTAAACGTCCAGCAATAACTCCCAAAGTAAAGAAGCTAGGCCTGAAAGGCATAGCTTGTCTGAAACCTCCTAACAAGACACACGAGCAGCCCCTGTCACTTTGGTTCTCAGCCTTTTCCTTTGCCTGGAAAGAGGGAACATGCCTGGAACCTCCTACGGTGCTTTTCTCGGCCCTAGCAGACTGCAGTTCAAAACATGCTAAACGTCCAGCAATAACTCCCAAAGTAAAGAAGCTAGGCCTGAAAGGCATAGCTTGTCTGAAACCTCCTAACAGGACACACGAGCAGACCCTGTCACTTTGGCTCTCAGCCTTTTCCTTTGCCTGGAAAGAGGGAACATGCCTGGAACCTCCTACGGTGCTTTTCTCGGCCCTAGCAGACTGCAGTTCAAAACATGCTAAACGTCCAGCAATAACTCCCAAAGTAAAGAAGCTAGGCCTGAAAGGCATAGCTTGTCTGAAACCGCCTAACAGGACACACGAGCAGACCCTGTCACTTTGGCTCTCAGCCTTTTCCTTTTCCTGGATAGAGGGAACATGCCTGGAACCTCATACGGTGCTATTCTCGGCCCTAGCAGACTGCAGTTCAAAACATGCTAAACGTCCAGCAATAACTCCCAAAGTAAAGAAGCTAGGCCTGAAAGGCATAGCTTGTCTGAAACCTCCTAACAGGACACACGAGCAGCCCCTGTCACTTTGGCTCTCAGCCTTTTCCTTTGCCTGGAAAGAGGGAACATGCCTGGAACCTCCTACGGTGCTTTTCTCGGCCCTAGCAGACTGCAGTTCAAAACATGCTAAACGTCCAGCAATAACTCCCAAAGTAAAGAAGCTAGGACTGAAAGGCATAGCTTGTCTGAAACCTCCTAACAGGACACACGAGCAGCCCCTGTCACTTTGGCTCTCAGCCTTTTCCTTTGCCTGGAAAGAGGGAACATGCCTGGAACCTCCTACGGTGCTTTTCTCGGCCCTAGCAGACTGCAGTTCAAAACATGCTAAACGTCCAGCAATAACTCCCAAAGTAAAGAAGCTAGGCATGAAAGGCATAGCTTGTCTGAAACCTCCTAACAGGACACACGAGCAGACCCTGTCACTTTGGCTCTCAGCCTTTTCCTTTGCCTGGAAAGAGGGAACATGCCTGGAACCTCCTACGGTGCTTTTCTCGGCCCTAGCAGACTGCAGTTCAAAACATGCTAAACGTCCAGCAATAACTCCCAAAGTAAAGAAGCTAGGCCTGAAAGGCATAGCTTGTCTGAAACCTCCTAACAGGACAAAGGAGCAGCCCCTGTCACTTTGGCTCTCAGCCTTTTCCTTTGCCTGGAAAGAGGGAACATGCCTGGAACCTCCTACGGTGCTTTTCTCGGCCCTAGCAGACTGCAGTTCAAAACATGCTAAACGTCCAGCAATAACTCCCAAAGGAAAGAAGCTAGGCATGAAAGGCATAGCTTGTCCTGTTAGGAGGTTTCAGACAAGCTATGCCTTTCAGGCCTAGCTTGTCTGAAACCTCCTAACAGGACACACGAGCAGACCCTGTCACTTTGGCTCTCAGCCTTTTCCTTTGCAATAACTCCTAAAGTAAAGAAGCTAGGCATGAAAGGCATAGCTTGTCCTGTTAGGAGGTTTCAGACAAGCTATGCCTTTCAGGCCTAGCTTGTCTGAAACCTCCTAACAGGACACACGAGCAGACCCTGTCACTTTGGCTCTCAGCCTTTTCCTTTGCCTGGAAAGAGGGAACATGCCTGGAACCTCCTACGGTGCTTTTCTCGGCCCTAGCAGACTGCAGTTCAAATCATGCTAAACGTCCAGCAATAACTCCCAAAGTAAAGAAGCTAGGCCTGAAAGGCATAGCTTGTCTGAAACCTCCTAACATGACACACGAGCAGCCCCTGTCACTTTGGTTCTCAGCCTTTTCCTTTGCCTGGAAAGAGGGAACATGCCTGGAACCTCCTACGGTGCTTTTCTCGGCCCTAGCAGACTGCAGTTCAAAACATGCTAAACGTCCAGCAATAACTCCCAAAGTAAAGAAGCTAGGCCTGAAAGGCATAGCTTGTCTGAAACCTCCTAACAGGACACACGAGCAGACCCTGTCACTTTGGCTCTCAGCCTTTTCCTTTGCCTGGAAAGAGGGAACATGCCTGGAACCTCCTACGGTGCTTTTCTCGGCCCTAGCAGACTGCAGTTCAAAACATGCTAAACGTCCAGCAATAACTCCCAAAGTAAAGAAGCTAGGCCTGAAAGGCATAGCTTGTCTGAAACCTCCTAACAGGACAAACGAGCAGCCCCTGTCACTTTGGCTCTCAGCCTTTTCCTTTGCCTGGAAAGAGGGAACATGCCTGGAACCTCCTACGGTGCTTTCCTCGGCCCTAGCAGACTGCAGTTCAAAACATGCTAAACGTCCAGCAATAACTCCCAAAGTAAAGAAGCTAGGCCTGAAAGGCATAGCTTGTCTGAAACCTCCTAACATGACACACGAGCAGACCCTGTCACTTTGGCTCTCAGCCTTTTCCTTTGCCTGGAAAGAGGGAACATGCCTGGAACCTCCTACGGTGCTTTTCTCGGCCCTAGCAGACTGCAGTTCAAAACATGCTAAACGTCCAGCAATAACTCCCAAAGTAAAGAAGCTAGGCCTGAAAGGCATAGCTTGTCTGAAACCTCCTGACAGGACACACGAGCAGACCCTGTCACTTTGGCTCTCAGCCTTTTCCTTTGCCTGGAAAGAGGGAACATGCCTGGAACCTCCTACGGTGCTTTTCTCGGCCCTAGCAGACTGCAGTTCAAAACATGCTAAACGTCCAGCAATAACTCCCAAAGTAAAGAAGCTAGGCATGAAAGGCATAGCTTGTCTGAAACCTCCTAACAGGACACACGAGCAGACCCTGTCACTTTGGCTCTCAGCCTTTTCCTTTGCCTGGAAAGAGGGAACATGCCTGGAACCTCCTACGGTGCTTTTCTCGGCCCTAGCAGACTGCAGTTCAAAACATGCTAAACGTACAGCAATAACTCCCAAAGTAAAGAAGCTAGGCCTGAAAGGCATAGCTTGTCTGAAACCTCCTAACAGGACAAAGGAGCAGCCCCTCTCACTTTGGCTCTCAGCCTTTTCCTTTGCCTGGAAAGAGGGAACATGCCTGGAACCTCCTACGGTGCTTTTCTCGGCCCTAGCAGACTGCAGTTCAAAACATGCTAAACGTCCAGCAATAACTCCCAAAGTAAAGAAGCTAGGCCTGAAAGGCATAGCTTGTCTGAAACCTCCTAACAGGACACACGAGCAGACCCTGTCACTTTGGCTCTCAGCCTTTTCCTTTGCCTGGAAAGAGGGAACATGCCTGGAACCTCCTACGGTGCTTTCCTCGGCCCTAGCAGACTGCAGTTCAAAACATGCTAAACGTCCAGCAATAACTCCCAAAGTAAAGAAGCTAGGCCTGAAAGGCATAGCTTGTCTGAAACCTCCTAACAGGACACACGAGCAGACCCTGTCACTTTGGCTCTCAGCCTTTTCCTTTGCCTGGAAAGAGGGAACATGCCTGGAACCTCCTACGGTGCTTTTCTCGGCCCTAGCAGACTGCAGTTCAAAACATGCTAAACGTCCAGCAATAACTCCCAAAGTAAAGAAGCTAGGCCTGAAAGGCATAGCTTGTCTGAAACCTCCTGACAGGACACACGAGCAGACCCTGTCACTTTGGCTCTCAACCTTTTCCTTTGCCTGGAAAGAGGGAACATGCCTGGAACCTCCTACGGTGATTTTCTCGGCCCTAGCAGACTGCAGTTCAAAACATGCTAAACGTCCAGCAATAACTCCCAAAGTAAAGAAGCTAGGCATGAAAGGCATAGCTTGTCCTGTTAGGAGGTTTCAGACAAGCTATGCCTTTCAGGCCTAGCTTGTCTGAAACCTCCTAACAGGACACACGAGCAGACCCTGTCACTTTGGCTCTCAGCCTTTTCCTTTGCAATAACTCCCAAAGTAAAGAAGCTAGGCATGAAAGGCATAGCTTGTCCTGTTAGGAGGTTTCAGACAAGCTATGCCTTTCAGGCCTAGCTTGTCTGAAACCTCCTAACAGGACACACGAGCAGACCCTGTCACTTTGGCTCTCAGCCTTTTCCTTTGCCTGGAAAGAGGGAACATGCCTGGAACCTCCTACGGTGCTTTTCTCGGCCCTAGCAGACTGCAGTTCAAATCATGCTAAACGTCCAGCAATAACTCCCAAAGTAAAGAAGCTAGGCCTGAAAGGCATAGCTTGTCTGAAACCTCCTTACATGACACACGAGCAGCCCCTGTAACTTTGGTTCTCAGCCTTTTCCTTTGCCTGGAAAGAGGGAACATGCCTGGAACCTCCTACGGTGCTTTTCTCGGCCCTAGCAGACTGCAGTTCAAAACATGCTAAACGTCCAGCAATAACTCCCAAAGTAAAGAAGCTAGGCCTGAAAGGCCTAGCTTGTCTGAAACCTCCTAACAGGACACACGAGCAGACCCTGTCACTTTGGCTCTCAGCCTTTTCCTTTGCAATAACTCCCAAAGTAAAGAAGCTAGGCATGAAATGCATAGCTTGTCCTGTTAGGAGGTTTCAGACAAGCTATGCCTTTCAGGCCTAGCTTGTCTGAAACCTCCTAACAGGACACACGAGCAGACCCTGTCACTTTGGCTCTCAGCCTTTTCCTTTGCCTGGATAGAGGGAACATGCCTGGAACCTCCTACGGTGCTTTTCTCGGCCCTAGCAGACTGCAGTTCAAAACATGCTAAACGTCCAGCAATAACTCCCAAAGTAAAGAAGCTAGGCCTGAAAGGCATAGCTTGTCTGAAACCTCCTAACATGACACACGAGCAGCCCCTGTCACTTTGGTTCTCAGCCTTTTCCTTTGCCTGGAAAGAGGGAACATGCCTGGAACCTCCTACGGTGCTTTTCTCGGCCCTAGCAGACTGCAGTTCAAAACATGCTAAACGTCCAGCAATAACTCCCAAAGTAAAGAAGCTAGGCCTGAAAGGCATAGCTTGTCTGAAACCTCCTAACAGGACACACGAGCAGACCCTGTCACTTTGGCTCTCAGCCTTTTCCTTTGCCTGGAAAGAGGGAACATGCCTGGAACCTCCTACGGTGCTTTTCTCGGCCCTAGCAGACTGCAGGTCAAAACATGCTAAACGTCCAGCAATAACTCCCAAAGTAAAGAAGCTAGGCCTGAAAGGCATAGCTTGTCTGAAACCTCCTAACAGGACACACGAGCAGACCCTGTCACTTTGGCTCTCAGCCTTTTCCTTTGCCTGGAAAGAGGGAACATGCCTGGAACCTCCTACGGTGCTTTTCTCGGCCCTAGCAGACTGCAGGTCAAAACATGCTAAACGTCCAGCAATAACTCCCAAAGTAAAGAAGTTAGGCCTGAAAGGCATAGCTTGTCTGAAACCTCCTAACAGGACACACGAGCAGCCCCTGTCACTTTGGCTCTCAGCCTTTTCCTTTGCCTGGAAAGAGGGAACATGCCTGGAACCTCCTACGTTGCTTTTCTCGGCCCTATGAGACTGCACTTCAAAACATGCTAAACGTCCAGCAATAACTCCCAAAGTAAAGAAGCTAGGCCTGAAAGGCATAGCTTGTCTGAAACCTCCTAACAGGACACACGAGCAGCCCCTGTCACTTTGGCTCTCAGCCTTTTCCTTTGCCTGGAAAGAGGGAACATGCCTGGAACCTCCTACGGTGCTTTTCTCGGCCCTAGCAGACTGCAGTTCAAAACATGCTAAACGTCCAGCAATAACTCCCAAAGTAAAGAAGCTAGGCCTGAAAGGCATAGCTTGTCTGAAACCTCCTAACAGGACAAACGAGCAGACCCTGTCACTTTGGCTCTCAGCCTTTTCCTTTGCCTGGAAAGAGGGAACATGCCTGGAACCTCCTACGGTGCTTTCCTCGGCCCTAGCAGACTGCAGTTCAAAACATGCTAAACGTCCAGCAATAACTCCCAAAGTAAAGAAGCTAGGCCTGAAAGGCATAGCTTGTCTGAAACCTCCTAACAGGACACACGAGCAGACCCTGTCACTTTGGCTCTCAGCCTTTTCCTTTGCCTGGAAAGAGGGAACATGCCTGGAACCTCCTATGGTGCTTTTCTCGGCCCTAGCAGACTGCAGTTCAAAACATGCTAAACGTCCAGCAATAACTCCCAAAGTAAAGAAGCTAGGCCTGAAAGGCATAGCTTGTCTGAAACCTCCTGACAGGACACACGAGCAGACCCTGTCACTTTGGCTCTCAGCCTTTTCCTTTGCCTGGAAAGAGGGAACATGCCTGGAACATCCTACGGTGCTTTTCTCGGCCCTAGCAGACTGCAGTTCAAAACATGCTAAACGTCCAGCAATAACTCCCAATGTAAAGAAGCTAGGCATGAAAGGCATAGCTTGTCCTGTTAGGAGGTTTCAGACAAGCTATGCCTTTCAGGCCTAGCTTGTCTGAAACCTCCTAACAGGACACACGAGCAGACCCTGTCACTTTGGCTCTCAGCCTTTTCCTTTGCAATAACTCCCAAAGTAAAGAAGCTAGGCATGAAAGGCATAGCTTGTCCTGTTAGGAGGTTTCAGACAAGCTATGCCTTTCAGGCCTAGCTTGTCTGAAACCTCCTAACAGGACACACGAGCAGACCCTGTCACTTTGGCTCTCAGCCTTTTCCTTTGCCTGGATAGAGGGAACATGCCTGGAACCTCCTACGGTGCTTTTCTCGGCCCTAGCAGACTGCAGTTCAAAACATGCTAAACGTCCAGCAATAACTCCCAAAGTAAAGAAGCTAGGCCTGAAAGGCATAGCTTGTCTGAAACCTCCTAACATGACACACGAGCAGCCCCTGTCACTTTGGTTCTCAGCCTTTTCCTTTGCCTGGAAAGAGGGAACATGCCTGGAACCTCCTACGGTGCTTTTCTCGGCCCTAGCAGACTGCAGTTCAAAACATGCTAAACGTCCAGCAATAACTCCCAAAGTAAAGAAGCTAGGCCTGAAAGGCATAGCTTGTCTGAAACCTCCTAACAGGACACACGAGCAGACCCTGTCACTTTGGCTCTCAGCCTTTTCCTTTGCCTGGAAAGAGGGAACATGCCTGGAACCTCCTACGGTGCTTTTCTCGGCCCTAGCAGACTGCAGTTCAAAACATGCTAAACGTCCAGCAATAACTCCCAAAGTAAAGAAGGTAGGCCTGAAAGGCATAGCTTGTCTGAAACCTCCTAACATGACACACGAGCAGCCCCTGTCACTTTGGTTCTCAGCCTTTTCCTTTGCCTGGAAAGAGGGAACATGCCTGGAACCTCCTACGGTGCTTTTCTCGGCCCTAGCAGACTGCAGTTCAAAACATGCTAAACGTCCAGCAATAACTCCCAAAGTAAAGAAGCTAGGCCTGAAAGGCATAGCTTGTCTGAAACCTCCTAACAGGACACACGAGCAGACCCTGTCACTTTGGCTCTCAGCCTTTTCCTTTGCCTGGAAAGAGGGAACATGCCTGGAACCTCCTACGGTGCTTTTCTCGGCCCTAGCAGACTGCAGGTCAAAACATGCTAAACGTCCAGCAATAACTCCCAAAGTAAAGAAGCTAGGCCTGAAAGGCATAGCTTGTCTGAAACCTCCTAACAGGACACACGAGCAGACCCTGTCACTTTGGCTCTCAGCCTTTTCCTTTGCCTGGAAAGAGGGAACATGCCTGGAACCTCCTACGGTGCTTTTCTCGGCCCTAGCAGACTGCAGCTCAAAACATGCTAAACGTCCAGCAATAACTCCCAAAGTAAAGAAGTTAGGCCTGAAAGGCATAGCTTGTCTGAAACCTCCTAACAGGACACACGAGCAGCCCCTGTCACTTTGGCTCTCAGCCTTTTCCTTTGCCTGGAAAGAGGGAACATGCCTGGAACCTCCTACGGTGCTTTTCTCGGCCCTATGAGACTGCACTTCAAAACATGCTAAACGTCCAGCAATAACTCCCAAAGTAAAGAAGCTAGGCCTGAAAGGCATAGCTTGTCTGAAACCTCCTAACAGGACACACGAGCAGCCCCTGTCACTTTGGCTCTCAGCCTTTTCCTTTGCCTGGAAAGAGGGAACATGCCTGGAACCTCCTACGGTGCTTTTCTCGGCCCTAGCAGACTGCAGTTCAAAACATGCTAAACGTCCAGCAATAACTCCCAAAGTAAAGAAGCTAGGCCTGAAAGGCATAGCTTGTCTGAAACCTCCTAACAGGACACACGAGCAGACCCTGTCACTTTGGCTCTCAGCCTTTTCCTTTGCCTGGAAAGAGGGAACATGCCTGGAACCTCCTACGGTGCTTTTCTCGGCCCTAGCAGACTGCAGTTCAAAACATGCTAAACGTCCAGCAATAACTCCCAAAGTAAAGAAGCTAGGCCTGAAAGGCATAGCTTGTCCTGTTAGGAGGTTTCAGACAAGCTAGGCCTGAAAGGCATAGCTTGTCTGAAACCTCCTAACAGGACACACGAGCAGACCCTGTCACATTGGCAATCAGCCTTTTCCTTTGCAATAACTCCCAAAGTAAAGAAGCTAGGCATGAAAGGCATAGCTTGTCCTGTTAGGAGGTTTCAGACAAGCTAGGCCTGAAAGGTACAGCTTGTCTTAAACCTCCTAACAGGACACACGAGCAGACCCTGTCACTTTGGCTCTCAGCCTTTTCCTTTGCCTGGAAAGAGGGAACATGCCTGGAACCTCCTACGGTGCTTTTCTCGGCCCTAGCAGACTGCAGTTCAAAACATGCTAAACGTCCAGCAATAACTCCCAAAGTAAAGAAGCTAGGCCTGAAAGGCATAGCTTGTCTGAAACCTCCTAACAGGACACACGAGCAGCCCCTGTCACTTTGGCTCTCAGCCTTTTCCTTTGCCTGGAAAGAGGGAACATGCCTGGAACCTCCTACGGTGCTTTTCTCGGCCCTAGCAGACTGCAGTTCAAAACATGCTAAACGTCCAGCAATAACTCCCAAAGTAAAGAAGCTAGGCCTGAAAGGCATAGCTTGTCTGAAACCTCCTAACAGGACACACGAGCAGACCCTGTCACTTTGGCTCTCAGCCTTTTCCTTTGCCTGGAAAGAGGGAACATGCCTGGAACCTCCTACGGTGCTTTTCTCGGCCCTAGCAGACTGCAGTTCAAAACATGCTAAACGTCCAGCAATAACTCCCAAAGTAAAGAAGCTAGGCCTGAAAGGCATAGCTTGTCTGAAACCTCCTAACAGGACACACGAGCAGACCCTGTCACTTTGGCTCTCAGCCTTTTCCTTTGCCTGGAAAGAGGGAACATGCCTGGAACCTCCTACGGTGCTTTTCTCGGCCCTAGCAGACTGCAGTTCAAAACATGCTAAACGTCCAGCAATAACTCCCAAAGTAAAGAAGCTAGGCCTGAAAGGCATAGCTTGTCTGAAACCTCCTAACAGGACACACGAGCAGCCCCTGTCACTTTGGCTCTCAGCCTTTTCCTTTGCCTGGAAAGAGGGAACATGCCTGGAACCTCCTACGGTGCTTTTCTCGGCCCTAGCAGACTGCAGGTCAAAACATGCTAAACGTCCAGCAATAACTCCCAAAGTAAAGAAGCTAGGCCTGAAAGGCATAGCTTGTCTGAAACCTCCTAACAGGACACACGAGCAGACCCTGTCACTTTGGCTCTCAGCCTTTTCCTTTGCCTGGAAAGAGGGAACATGCCTGGAACCTCCTACGGTGCTTTTCTCGGCCCTAGCAGACTGCAGCTCAAAACATGCTAAACGTCCAGCAATAACTCCCAAAGTAAAGAAGTTAGGCCTGAAAGGCATAGCTTGTCTGAAACCTCCTAACAGGACACACGAGCAGCCCCTGTCACTTTGGCTCTCAGCCTTTTCCTTTGCCTGGAAAGAGGGAACATGCCTGGAACCTCCTACGGTGCTTTTCTCGGCCCTAGCAGACTGCAGTTCAAAACATGCTAAATGTCCAGCAATAACTCCCAAAGTAAAGAAGCTAGGCCTGAAAGGCATAGCTTGTCTGAAACCTCCTAACAGGACACACGAGCAGACCCTGTCACTTTGGCTCTCAGCCTTTTCCTTTGCCTGGAAAGAGGGAACATGCCTGGAACCTCCTACGGTGCTTTTCTCGGCCCTAGCAGACTGCAGTTCAAAACATGCTAAACGTCCAGCAATAACTCCCAAAGTAAAGAAGCTAGGCCTGAAAGGCATAGCTTGTCTGAAACCTCCTAACAGGACACACGAGCAGCCCCTGTCACTTTGGCTCTCAGCCTTTTCCTTTGCCTGGAAAGAGGGAACATGCCTGGAACCTCCTACGGTGCTTTTCTCGGCCCTAGCAGACTGCAGTTCAAAACATGCTAAACGTCCAGCAATAACTCCCAAAGTAAAGAAGCTAGGCCTGAAAGGCATAGCTTGTCTGAAACCTCCTAACAGGACACACGAGCAGCCCCTGTCACTTTGGCTCTCAGCCTTTTCCTTTGCCTGGAAAGAGGGAACATGCCTGGAACCTCCTACGGTGCTTTTCTCGGCCCTAGCAGACTGCAGTTCAAAACATGCTAAACGTCCAGCAATAACTCCCAAAGTAAAGAAGCTAGGACTGAAAGGCATAGCTTGTCTGAAACCTCCTAACAGGACACACGAGCAGCCCCTGTCACTTTGGCTCTCAGCCTTTTCCTTTGCCTGGAAAGAGGGAACATGCCTGGAACCTCCTACGGTGCTTTTCTCGGCCCTAGCAGACTGCAGTTCAAAACATGCTAAACGTCCAGCAATAACTCCCAAAGTAAAGAAGCTAGGCCTGAAAGGCATAGCTTGTCTGAAACCTCCTAACAGGACACACGAGCAGACCCTGTCACTTTGGCTCTCAGTCTTTTCCTTTGCCTTGAAAGAGGGAACATGCCTGGAACCTCCTACGGTGCTTTTCTCGGCCCTAGCAGACTGCAGTTCAAAACATGCTAAACGTCCAGCAATAACTCCCAAAGTAAAGAAGCTAGGCCTGAAAGGCATAGCTTGTCTGAAACCTCCTAACAGGACAAACGAGCAGCCCCTGTCGCTTTGGCTCTCAGCCTTTTCCTTTGCCTGGAAAGAGGGAACATGCCTGGAACCTCCTACGGTGCTTTTCTCGGCCCTAGCAGACTGCAGTTCAAAACATGCTAAACGTCCAGCAATAACTCCCAAAGTAAAGAAGCTAGGCCTGAAAGGCATAGCTTGTCCTGTTAGGAGGTTTCAGACAAGCTAGGCCTGAAAGGCATAGCTTGCCTGAAACCTCCTAACAGGACACACGAGCAGACCCTGTCACATTGGCAATCAGCCTTTTCCTTTGCAATAACTCCCAAAGTAAAGAAGCTAGGCATGAAAGGCATAGCTTGTCCTGTTAGGAGGTTTCAGACAAGCTAGGCCTGAAAGGCACAGCTTGTCTGAAACCTCCTAACAGGACACACGAGCAGACCCTGTCACTTTGGCTCTCAGCCTTTTCCTTTGCCTGGAAAGAGGGAACATGCCTGGAACCTCCTACGGTGCTTTTCTCGGCCCTAGCAGACTGCAGTTCAAAACATGCTAAACGTCCAGCAATAACTCCCAAAGTAAAGAAGCTAGGCCTGAAAGGCATAGCTTGTCTGAAACCTCCTAACAGGACACACGAGCAGCCCCTGTCACTTTGGCTCTCAGCCTTTTCCTTTGCCTGGAAAGAGGGAACATGCCTGGAACCTCCTACGGTGCTTTTCTCGGCCCTAGCAGACTGCAGTTCAAAACATGCTAAACGTCCAGCAATAACTCCCAAAGTAAAGAAGCTAGGCCTGAAAGGCATAGCTTGTCTGAAACCTCCTAACAGGACACACGAGCAGACCCTGTCACTTTGGCTCTCAGCCTTTTCCTTTGCCTGGAAAGAGGGAACATGCCTGGAACCTCCTACGGTGCTTTTCTCGGCCCTAGCAGACTGCAGTTCAAAACATGCTAAACGTCCAGCAATAACTCCCAAAGTAAAGAAGCTAGGCCTGAAAGGCATAGCTTGTCTGAAACCTCCTAACAGGACACACGAGCAGCCCCTGTCACTTTGGATCTCAGCCTTTTCCTTTGCCTGGAAAGAGGGAACATGCCTGGAACCTCCTACGGTGCTTTTCTCGGCCCTAGCAGACTGCAGTTCAAAACATGCTAAACGTCCAGCAATAACTCCCAAAGTAAAGAAGCTAGGCCTGAAAGGCATAGCTTGTCTGAAACCTCCTAACAGGACACACGAGCAGCCCCTGTCACTTTGGCTCTCAGCCTTTTCCTTTGCCTGGAAAGAGGGAACATGCCTGGAACCTCCTACGGTGCTTTTCTCGGCCCTAGCAGACTGCAGTTCAAAACATGCTAAACGTCCAGCAATAACTCCCAAAGTAAAGAAGCTAGGACTGAAAGGCATAGCTTGTCTGAAACCTCCTAACAGGACACACGAGCAGCCCCTGTCACTTTGGCTCTCAGCCTTTTCCTTTGCCTGGAAAGAGGGAACATGCCTGGAACCTCCTACGGTGCTTTTCTCGGCCCTAGCAGACTGCAGTTCAAAACATGCTAAACGTCCAGCAATAACTCCCAAAGTAAAGAAGCTAGGCCTGAAAGGCATAGCTTGTCTGAAACCTCCTAACAGGACACACGAGCAGACCCTGTCACTTTGGCTCTCAGCCTTTTCCTTTGCCTGGAAAGAGGGAACATGCCTGGAACCTCCTACGGTGCTTTTCTCGGCCCTAGCAGACTGCAGTTCAAAACATGCTAAACGTCCACCAATAACTCCCAAAGTAAAGAAGCTAGGCCTGAAAGGCATAGCTTGTCTGAAACCTCCTAACAGGACAAACGAGCAGCCCCTGTCGCTTTGGCTCTCAGCCTTTTCCTTTGCCTGGAAAGAGGGAACATGCCTGGAACCTCCTACGGTGCTTTTCTCGGCCCTAGCAGACTGCAGTTCAAAACATGCTAAACGTCCAGCAATAACTCCCAAAGTAAAGAAGCTAGGCCTGAAAGGCATAGCTTGTATGAAACCTCCTAACAGGACACACCAGCAGACCCTGTCACTTTGGCTCTCAGCCTTTTCCTTTGCCTGGAAAGAGGGAACATGCCTGGAACCTCCTACGGTGCTTTCCTCGGCCCTAGCAGACTGCAGTTCAAAACATGCTAAACGTCCAGCAATAACTCCCAAAGTAAAGAAGCTAGGCATGAAAGGCATAGCTTGTCTGAAACCTCCTAACAGGACGCACGAGCAGACCCTGTCACTTTGGCTCTCAGCCTTTTCCTTTGCCTGGAAAGAGGGAACATGCCTGGAACCTCCTACGGTGCTTTTCTCGGCCCTAGCAGACTGCAGTTCAAAACATGCTAAACGTCCAGCAATAACTCCCAAAGTAAAGAAGCTAGGCCTGAAAGGCATAGCTTGTCCTGTTAGGAGGTTTCAGACAAGCTAGGCCTGAAAGGCATAGCTTGTCTGAAACCTCCTAACAGGACACACGAGCAGACCCTGTCACATTGGCAATCAGCCTTTTCCTTTGCAATAACTCCCAAAGTAAAGAAGCTAGGCATGAAAGGCATAGCTTGTCCTGTTAGGAGGTTTCAGACAAGCTAGGCCTGAAAGGCACAGCTTGTCTGAAACCTCCTAACAGGACACACGATCAGACCCTGTCACTTTGGCTCTCAGCCTTTTCCTTTGCCTGGAAAGAGGGAACATGCCTGGAACCTCCTACGGTGCTTTTCTCGGCCCTAGCAGACTGCAGTTCAAAACATGCTAAACGTCCAGCAATAACTCCCAAAGTAAAGAAGCTAGGCCTGAAAGGCATAGCTTGTCTGAAACCTCCTAACAGGACACACGAGCAGCCCCTGTCACTTTGGCTCTCAGCCTTTTCCTTTGCCTGGAAAGAGGGAACATGCCTGGAACCTCCTACGGTGCTTTTCTCGGCCCTAGCAGACTGCAGTTCAAAACATGCTAAACGTCCAGCAATAACTCCCAAAGTAAAGAAGCTAGGCCTGAAAGGCATAGCTTGTCTGAAACCTCCTAACAGGACACACGAGCAGACCCTGTCACTTTGGCTCTCAGCCTTTTCCTTTGCCTGGAAAGAGGGAACATGCCTGGAACCTCCTACGGTGCTTTTCTCGGCCCTAGCAGACTGCAGTTCAAAACATGCTAAACGTACAGCAATAACTCCCAAAGTAAAGAAGCTAGGCCTGAAAGGCATAGCTTGTCTGAAACCTCCTAACAGGACACACGAGCAGCCCCTGTCACTTTGGCTCTCAGCCTTTTCCTTTGCCTGGAAAGAGGGAACATGCCTGGAACCTCCTACGGTGCTTTTCTCGGCCCTAGCAGACTGCAGTTCAAAACATGCTAAACGTCCAGCAATAACTCCCAAAGTAAAGAAGCTAGGCCTGAAAGGCATAGCTTGTCTGAAACCTCCTAACAGGACACACGAGCAGCCCCTGTCACTTTGGCTCTCAGCCTTTTCCTTTGCCTGGAAAGAGGGAACATGCCTGGAACCTCCTACGGTGCTTTTCTCGGCCCTAGCAGACTGCAGTTCAAAACATGCTAAACGTCCAGCAATAACTCCCAAAGTAAAGAAGCTAGGACTGAAAGGCATAGCTTGTCTGAAACCTCCTAACAGGACACACGAGCAGCCCCTGTCACTTTGGCTCTCAGCCTTTTCCTTTGCCTGGAAAGAGGGAACATGCCTGGAACCTCCTACGGTGCTTTTCTCGGCCCTAGCAGACTGCAGTTCAAAACATGCTAAACGTCCAGCAATAACTCCCAAAGTAAAGAAGCTAGGCCTGAAAGGCATAGCTTGTCTGAAACCTCCTAACAGGACACACGAGCAGACCCTGTCACTTTGGCTCTCAGCCTTTTCCTTTGCCTTGAAAGAGGGAACATGCCTGGAACCTCCTACGGTGCTTTTCTCGGCCCTAGCAGACTGCAGTTCAAAACATGCTAAACGTCCAGCAATAACTCCCAAAGTAAAGAAGCTAGGCCTGAAAGGCATAGCTTGTCCTGTTAGGAGGTTTCAGACAAGCTAGGCCTGAAAGGCATAGCTTGTCTGAAACCTCCTAACAGGACACACGAGCAGACCCTGTCACATTGGCAATCAGCCTTTTCCTTTGCAATAACTCCCAAAGTAAAGAAGCTAGGCATGAAAGGCATAGCTTGTCCTGTTAGGAGGTTTCAGACAAGCTAGGCCTGAAAGGCACAGCTTGTCTGAAACCTCCTAACAGGACACACGAGCAGACCCTGTCACTTTGGCTCTCAGCCTTTTCCTTTGCCTGGAAAGAGGGAACATGCCTGGAACCTCCTACGGTGCTTTTCTCGGCCCTAGCAGACTGCAGTTCAAAACATGCTAAACGTCCAGCAATAACTCCCAAAGTAAAGAAGCTAGGCCTGAAAGGCATAGCTTGTCTGAAACCTCCTAACAGGACACACGAGCAGCCCCTGTCACTTTGGCTCTCAGCCTTTTCCTTTGCGTGGAAAGAGGGAACATGCCTGGAACCTCCTACGGTGCTTTTCTCGGCCCTAGCAGACTGCAGTTCAAAACATGCTAAACGTCCAGCAATAACTCCCAAAGTAAAGAAGCTAGGCCTGAAAGGCATAGCTTGTCTGAAACCTCCTAACAGGACACACGAGCAGACCCTGTCACTTTGGCTCTCAGCCTTTTCCTTTGCCTGGAAAGAGGGAACATGCCTGGAACCTCCTACGGTGCTTTTCTCGGCCCTAGCAGACTGCAGTTCAAAACATGCTAAACGTCCAGCAATAACTCCCAAAGTAAAGAAGCTAGGACTGAAAGGCATAGCTTGTCTGAAACCTCCTAACAGGACACACGAGCAGCCCCTGTCACTTTGGCTCTCAGCCTTTTCCTTTGCCTGGAAAGAGGGAACATGCCTGGAACCTCCTACGGTGCTTTTCTCGGCCCTAGCAGACTGCAGTTCAAAACATGCTAAACGTCCAGCAATAACTCCCAAAGTAAAGAAGCTAGGCCTGAAAGGCATAGCTTGTCTGAAACCTCCTAACAGGACACACGAGCAGACCCTGTCACTTTGGCTCTCAGCCTTTTCCTTTGCCTTGAAAGAGGGAACATGCCTGGAACCTCCTACGGTGCTTTTCTCGGCCCTAGCAGACTGCAGTTCAAAACATGCTAAACGTCCAGCAATAACTCCCAAAGTAAAGAAGCTAGGCCTGAAAGGCATAGCTTGTCTGAAACCTCCTAACAGGACAAACGAGCAGCCCCTGTCGCTTTGGCTCTCAGCCTTTTCCTTTGCCTGGAAAGAGGGAACATGCCTGGAACCTCCTACGGTGCTTTTCTCGGCCCTAGCAGACTGCAGTTCAAAACATGCTAAACGTCCAGCAATAACTCCCAAAGTAAAGAAGCTAGGCCTGAAAGGCATAGCTTGTCCTGTTAGGAGGTTTCAGACAAGCTAGGCCTGAAAGGCATAGCTTGTCTGAAACCTCCTAACAGGACACACGAGCAGACCCTGTCACATTGGCAATCAGCCTTTTCCTTTGCAATAACTCCCAAAGTAAAGAAGCTAGGCATGAAAGGCATAGCTTGTCCTGTTAGGAGGTTTCAGACAAGCTAGGCCTGAAAGGCACAGCTTGTCTGAAACCTCCTAACAGGACACACGAGCAGACCCTGTCACTTTGGCTCTCAGCCTTTTTCTTTGCCTGGAAAGAGGGAACATGCCTGGAACCTCCTACGGTGCTTTTCTCGGCCCTAGCAGACTGCAGTTCAAAACATGCTAAACGTCCAGCAATAACTCCCAAAGTAAAGAAGCTAGGCCTGAAAGGCATAGCTTGTCTGAAACCTCCTAACAGGACACACGAGCAGACCCTGTCACTTTGGCTCTCAGCCTTTTCCTTTGCCTGGAAAGAGGGAACATGCCTGGAACCTCCTACGGTGCTTTTCTCGGCCCTAGCAGACTGCAGTTCAAAACATGCTAAACGTCCAGCAATAACTCCCAAAGTAAAGAAGCTAGGCCTGAAAGGCATAGCTTGTCTGAAACCTCCTAACAGGACACACGAGCAGACCCTGTCACTTTGGCTCTCAGCCTTTTCCTTTGCCTGGAAAGAGGGAACATGCCTGGAACCTCCTACGGTGCTTTTCTCGGCCCTAGCAGACTGCAGTTCAAAACATGCTAAACGTCCAGCAATAACTCCCAAAGTAAAGAAGCTAGGCCTGAAAGGCATAGCTTGTCTGAAACCTCCTAACAGGACACACGAGCAGCCCCTGTCACTTTGGATCTCAGCCTTTTCCTTTGCCTGGAAAGAGGGAACATGCCTGGAACCTCCTACGGTGCTTTTCTCGGCCCTAGCAGACTGCAGTTCAAAACATGCTAAACGTCCAGCAATAACTCCCAAAGTAAAGAAGCTAGGCCTGAAAGGCATAGCTTGTGTGAAACCTCCCAACAGGACACACGAGCAGCCCCTGTCACTTTGGCTCTCAGCCTTTTCCTTTGCCTGGAAAGAGGGAACATGCCTGGAACCTCCTACGGTGCTTTTCTCGGCCCTAGCAGACTGCAGTTCAAAACATGCTAAACGTCCAGCAATAACTCCCAAAGTAAAGAAGCTAGGCCTGAAAGGCATAGCTTGTCTGAAACCTCCTAACAGGACACACGAGCAGCCCCTGTCACTTTGGCTCTCAGCCTTTTCCTTTGCCTGGAAAGAGGGAACATGCCTGGAACCTCCTACGGTGCTTTTCTCGGCCCTAGCAGACTGCAGTTCAAAACATGCTAAACGTCCAGCAATAACTCCCAAAGTAAAGAAGCTAGGCATGAAAGGCATAGCTTGTCTGAAACCTCCTAACAGGACACACGAGCAGACCCTGTCACTTTGGCTCTCAGCCTTTTCCTTTGCCTTGAAAGAGGGAACATGCCTGGAACCTCCTACGGTGCTTTTCTCGGCCCTAGCAGACTGCAGTTCAAAACATGCTAAACGTCCAGCAATAACTCCCAAAGTAAAGAAGCTAGGCCTGAAAGGCATAGTTTGTCTGAAACCTCCTAACAGGACAAACGAGCAGCCCCTGTCGCTTTGGCTCTCAGCCTTTTCCTTTGCCTGGAAAGAGGGAACATGCCTGGAACCTCCTACGGTGCTTTTCTCGGCCCTAGCAGACTGCAGTTCAAAACATGCTAAACGTCCAGCAATAACTCCCAAAGTAAAGAAGCTAGGCCTGAAAGGCATAGCTTGTATGAAACCTCCTAACAGGACACACGAGCAGACCCTGTCACTTTGGCTCTCAGCCTTTTCCTTTGCCTGGAAAGAGGGAACATGCCTGGAACCTCCTACGGTGCTTTCCTCGGCCCTAGCAGACTGCAGTTCAAAACATGCTAAACGTCCAGCAATAACTCCCAAAGTAAAGAAGCTAGGCATGAAAGGCATAGCTTGTCTGAAACCTCCTAACAGGACACACGAGCAGCCCCTGTCACTTTGGCTCTCAGCCTTTTCCTTTGCCTGGAAAGAGGGAACATGCCTGGAACCTCCTACGGTGCTTTTCTCGGCCCTAGCAGACTGCAGTTCAAAACATGCTAAACGTCCAGCAATAACTCCCAAAGTAAAGAAGCTAGGCCTGAAAGGCATAGCTTGTCTGAAACCTCCTGACAGGACACACGAGCAGACCCTGTCACTTTGGCTCTCAGCCTTTTCCTTTGCCTGGAAAGAGGGAACATGCCTGGAACCTCCTACGGTGCTTTTCTCGGCCCTAGCAGACTGCAGTTCAAAACATGCTAAACGTCCAGCAATAACTCCCAAAGTAAAGAAGCTAGGCCTGAAAGGCATAGCTTGTCCTGTTAGGAGGTTTCAGACAAGCTAGGCCTGAAAGGCATAGCTTGTCTGAAACCTCCTAACAGGACACACGAGCAGACCCTGTCACTTTGGCTCTCAGCCTTTTCCTTTGCCTGGAAAGAGGGAACATGCCTGGAACCTCCTACGGTGCTTTTCTCGGCCCTAGCAGACTGCAGTTCAAAACATGCTAAACGTCCAGCAATAATTCCCAAAGTAAAGAAGCTAGGCCTGAAAGGCATAGCTTGTCTGAAACCTCCTAACATGACACACGAGCAGACCCTGTCACTTTGGTTCTCAGCCTTTTCCTTTGCCTGGAAAGAGGGAACATGCCTGGAACCTCCTACGGTGCTTTTCTCGGCCCTAGCAGACTGCAGTTCAAAACATGCTAAACGTCCAGCAATAACTCCCAAAGTAAAGAAGCTAGGCCTGAAAGGCATAGCTTGTCTGAAACCTCCTAACAGGACACACGAGCAGACCCTGTCACTTTGGCTCTCAGCCTTTTCCTTTGCCTGGAAAGAGGGAACATGCCTGGAACCTCCTACGGTGCTTTTCTCGGCCCTAGCAGACTGCAGTTCAAAACATGCTAAACGTCCAGCAATAACTCCCAAAGTAAAGAAGCTAGGCCTGAAAGGCATAGCTTGTCTGAAACCTCCTAACATGACACACGAGCAGCCCCTGTCACTTTGGTTCTCAGCCTTTTCCTTTGCCTGGAAAGAGGGAACATGCCTGGAACCTCCTACGGTGCTTTTCTCGGCCCTAGCAGACTGCAGTTCAAAACATGCTAAACGTCCAGCAATAACTCCCAAAGTAAAGAAGCTAGGCCTGAAAGGCATAGCTTGTCTGAAACCTCCTAACAGGACAAACGAGCAGCCCCTGTCGCTTTGGCTCTCAGCCTTTTCCTTTGCCTGGAAAGAGGGAACATGCCTGGAACCTCCTACGGTGCTTTTCTCGGCCCTAGCAGACTGCAGTTCAAAACATGCTAAAGGTCCAGCAATAACTCCCAAAATAAAGAAGCTAGGACTGAAAGGCATAGCTTGTCTGAAACCTCCTAACAGGACACACGAGCAGACCCTGTCACTTTGGCTCTCAGCCTTTTCCTTTGCCTGGAAAGAGGGAACATGCCTGGAACCTCCTACGGTGCTTTCCTCGGCCCTAGCAGACTGCAGTTCAAAACATGCTAAACGTCCAGCAATAACTCCCAAAGTAAAGAAGCTAGGCATGAAAGGCATAGCTTGTCTGAAACCTCCTAACAGGACACACGAGCAGCCCCTGTCACTTTGGCTCTCAGCCTTTTCCTTTGCCTGGAAAGAGGGAACATGCCTGGAACCTCCTACGGTGCTTTTCTCGGCCCTAGCAGACTGCAGTTCAAAACATGCTAAACGTCCAGCAATAACTCCCAAAGTAAAGAAGCTAGGACTGAAAGGCATAGCTTGTCTGAAACCTCCTGACAGGACACACGAGCAGACCCTGTCACTTTGGCTCTCAGCCTTTTCCTTTGCCTGGAAAGAGGGAACATGCCTGGAACCTCCTACGGTGCTTTTCTCGGCCCTAGCAGACTGCAGTTCAAAACATGCTAAACGTCCAGCAATAACTCCCAAAGTAAAGAAGCTAGGCATGAAAGGCATAGCTTGTCCTGTTAGGAGGTTTCAGACAAGCTATGCCTTTCAGGCCTAGCTTGTCTGAAACCTCCTAACAGGACACACGAGCAGACCCTGTCACTTTGGCTCTCAGCCTTTTCCTTTGCAATAACTCCCAAAGTAAAGAAGCTAGGCATGAAAGGCACAGCTTGTCCTGTTAGGAGGTTTCAGACAAGCTAGGCCTGAAAGGCATAGCTTGTCTGAAACCTCCTAACAGGACACACGAGCAGACCCTGTCACTTTGGCTCTCAGCCTTTTCCTTTGCCTGGAAAGAGGGAACATGCCTGGAACCTCCTACGGTGCTTTTCTCGGCCCTAGCAGACTGCAGTTCAAAACATGCTAAACGTCCAGCAATAACTCCCAAAGTAAAGAAGCTAGGCCTGAAAGGCATAGCTTGTCTGAAACCTCCTAACATGACACACGAGCAGCCCCTGTCACTTTGGTTCTCAGCCTTTTCCTTTGCCTGGAAAGAGGGAACATGCCTGGAACCTCCTACGGTGCTTTTCTTGGCCCTAGCAGACTGCAGTTCAAAACATGCTAAACGTCCAGCAATAACTCCCAAAGTAAAGAAGCTAGGCCTGAAAGGCATAGCTTGTCTGAAACCTCCTAACAGGACACACGAGCAGACCCTGTCACTTTGGCTCTCAGCCTTTTCCTTTGCCTGGAAAGAGGGAACATGCCTGGAACCTCCTACGGTGCTTTTCTCGGCCCTAGCAGACTGCAGTTCAAAACATGCTAAACGTCCAGCAATAACTCCCAAAGTAAAGAAGCTAGGCCTGAAAGGCATAGCTTGTCTGAAACCTCCTAACAGGACACACGAGCAGACCCTGTCACTTTGGCTCTCAGCCTTTTCCTTTGCCTGGAAAGAGGGAACATGCCTGGAACCTCCTACGGTGCTTTTCTCGGCCCTAGCAGACTGCAGTTCAAAACATGCTAAACGTCCAGCAATAACTCCCAAAGTAAAGAAGCTAGGCCTGAAAGGCATAGCTTGTCTGAAACCTCCTAACAGGACACACGAGCAGACCCTGTCACTTTGGCTCTCAGCCTTTTCCTTTGCCTGGAAAGAGGGAACATGCCTGGAACCTCCTACGGTGCTTTTCTCGGCCCTAGCAGACTGCAGTTCAAAACATGCTAAACGTCCAGCAATAACTCCCAAAGTAAAGAAGCTAGGACTGAAAGGCACAGCTTGTATGAAACCTCCTAACAGGACACACGAGCAGACCCTGTCACTTTGGCTCTCAGCCTTTTCCTTTGCCTGGAAAGAGGGAACATGCCTGGAACCTCCTACGGTGCTTTTCTCGGCCCTAGCAGACTGCAGTTCAAAACATGCTAAACGTACAGCAATAACTCCCAAAGTAAAGAAGCTAGGCCTGAAAGGCATAGCTTGTCTGAAACCTCCTAACAGGACACACGAGCAGCCCCTGTCACTTTGGATCTCAGCCTTTTCCTTTGCCTGGAAAGAGGGAACATGCCTGGAACCTCCTACGGTGCTTTTCTCGGCCCTAGCAGACTGCAGTTCAAAACATGCTAAACGTCCAGCAATAACTCCCAAAGTAAAGAAGCTAGGCCTGAAAGGCATAGCTTGTCTGAAACCTCCTAACAGGACACACGAGCAGACCCTGTCACTTTGGCTCTCAGCCTTTTCCTTTGCCTGGAAAGAGGGAACATGCCTGGAACCTCCTACGGTGCTTTTCTCGGCCCTAGCAGACTGCAGTTCAAAACATGCTAAACGTCCAGCAATAACTCCCAAAGTAAAGAAGCTAGGACTGAAAGGCATAGCTTGTCTGAAACCTCCTAACAGGACAAACGAGCAGCCCCTGTCACTTTGGCTCTCAGCCTTTTCCTTTGCCTGGAAAGAGGGAACATGCCTGGAACCTCCTACGGTGCTTTTCTCGGCCCTAGCAGACTGCAGTTCAAAACATGCTAAACGTCCAGCAATAACTCCCAAAGTAAAGAAGCTAGGCCTGAAAGGCATAGCTTGTCTGAAACCTCCTAACAGGACACACGAGCAGACCCTGTCACTTTGGCTCTCAGCCTTTTCCTTTGCCTGGAAAGAGGGAACATGCCTGGAACCTCCTACGGTGCTTTCCTCGGCCCTAGCAGACTGCAGTTCAAAACATGCTAAACGTCCAGCAATAACTCCCAAAGTAAAGAAGCTAGGCCTGAAAGGCATAGCTTGTCTGAAACCTCCTAACAGGACACACGAGCAGCCCCTGTCACTTTGGCTCTCAGCCTTTTCCTTTGCCTGGAAAGAGGGAACATGCCTGGAACCTCCTACGGTGCTTTTCTCGGCCCTAGCAGACTGCAGTTCAAAACATGCTAAACGTCCAGCAATAACTCCCAAAGTAAAGAAGCTAGGCCTGAAAGGCATAGCTTGTCTGAAACCTCCTGACAGGACACACGAGCAGACCCTGTCACTTTGGCTCTCAGCCTTTTCCTTTGCCTGGAAAGAGGGAACATGCCTGGAACCTCCTACGGTGCTTTTCTCGGCCCTAGCAGACTGCAGTTCAAAACATGCTAAACGTCCAGCAATAACTCCCAAAGTAAAGAAGCTAGGCCTGAAAGGCATAGCTTGTCTGAAACCTCCTAACAGGACACACGAGCAGCCCCTGTCACTTTGGCTCTCAGCCTTTTCCTTTGCCTGGAAAGAGGGAACATGCCTGGAACCTCCTACGGTGCTTTTCTCGGCCCTAGCAGACTGCAGTTCAAAACATGCTAAACGTCCAGCAATAACTCCCAAAGTAAAGAAGCTAGGCCTTTCAGGCCTAGCTTGTCTGAAACCTCCTAACAGGACACACGAGCAGCCCCTGTCACTTTGGCTCTCAGCCTTTTCCTTTGCCTGGAAAGAGGGAACATGCCTGGAACCTCCTACGGTGCTTTTCTCGGCCCTAGCAGACTGCAGTTCAAAACATGCTAAACGTACAGCAATAACTCCCAAAGTAAAGAAGCTAGGCCTGAAAGGCATAGCTTGTCTGAAACCTCCTAACAGGACACACGAGCAGCCCCTGTCACTTTGGATCTCAGCCTTTTCCTTTGCCTGGAAAGAGGGAACATGCCTGGAACCTCCTACGGTGCTTTTCTCGGCCCTAGCAGACTGCAGTTCAAAACATGCTAAACGTCCAGCAATAACTCCCAAAGTAAAGAAGCTAGGCCTGAAAGGCATAGCTTGTCTGAAACCTCCTAACAGGACACACGAGCAGACCCTGTCACTTTGGCTCTCAGCCTTTTCCTTTGCCTGGAAAGAGGGAACATGCCTGGAACCTCCTACGGTGCTTTTCTCGGCCCTAGCAGACTGCAGTTCAAAACATGCTAAACGTCCAGCAATAACTCCCAAAGTAAAGAAGCTAGGACTGAAAGGCATAGCTTGTCTGAAACCTCCTAACAGGACAAACGAGCAGCCCCTGTCACTTTGGCTCTCAGCCTTTTCCTTTGCCTGGAAAGAGGGAACATGCCTGGAACCTCCTACGGTGCTTTTCTCGGCCCTAGCAGACTGCAGTTCAAAACATGCTAAACGTCCAGCAATAACTCCCAAAGTAAAGAAGCTAGGCCTGAAAGGCATAGCTTGTCTGAAACCTCCTAACAGGACACACGAGCAGACCCTGTCACTTTGGCTCTCAGCCTTTTCCTTTGCCTGGAAAGAGGGAACATGCCTGGAACCTCCTACGGTGCTTTCCTCGGCCCTAGCAGACTGCAGTTCAAAACATGCTAAACGTCCAGCAATAACTCCCAAAGTAAAGAAGCTAGGCCTGAAAGGCATAGCTTGTCTGAAACCTCCTAACAGGACACACGAGCAGCCCCTGTCACTTTGGCTCTCAGCCTTTTCCTTTGCCTGGAAAGAGGGAACATGCCTGGAACCTCCTACGGTGCTTTTCTCGGCCCTAGCAGACTGCAGTTCAAAACATGCTAAACGTCCAGCAATAACTCCCAAAGTAAAGAAGCTAGGCCTGAAAGGCATAGCTTGTCTGAAACCTCCTGACAGGACACACGAGCAGACCCTGTCACTTTGGCTCTCAGCCTTTTCCTTTGCCTGGAAAGAGGGAACATGCCTGGAACCTCCTACGGTGCTTTTCTCGGCCCTAGCAGACTGCAGTTCAAAACATGCTAAACGTCCAGCAATAACTCCCAAAGTAAAGAAGCTAGGCCTGAAAGGCATAGCTTGTCTGAAACCTCCTAACAGGACACACGAGCAGCCCCTGTCACTTTGGCTCTCAGCCTTTTCCTTTGCCTGGAAAGAGGGAACATGCCTGGAACCTCCTACGGTGCTTTTCTCGGCCCTAGCAGACTGCAGTTCAAAACATGCTAAACGTCCAGCAATAACTCCCAAAGTAAAGAAGCTAGGCCTTTCAGGCCTAGCTTGTCTGAAACCTCCTAACAGGACACACGAGCAGCCCCTGTCACTTTGGCTCTCAGCCTTTTCCTTTGCCTGGAAAGAGGGAACATGCCTGGAACCTCCTACGGTGCTTTTCTCGGCCCTAGCAGACTGCAGTTCAAAACATGCTAAACGTCCAGCAATAACTCCCAAAGTAAAGAAGCTAGGCCTGAAAGGCATAGCTTGTCTGAAACCTCCTAACAGGACACACGAGCAGACCCTGTCACTTTGGCTATCAGCCTTTTCCTTTGCCTGGAAAGAGGGAACATGCCTGGAACCTCCTACGGTGCTTTTCTCGGCCCTAGCAGACTGCAGTTCAAAACATGCTAAATGTCCAGCAATAACTCCCAAAGTAAAGAAGCTAGGCCTGAAAGGCATAGCTTGTCTGAAACCTCCTAACAGGACACACGAGCAGCCCCTGTCACTTTGGCTCTCAGCCTTTTCCTTTGCCTGGAAAGAGGGAACATGCCTGGAACATCCTACGGTGCTTTTCTCGGCCCTAGCAGACTGCAGTTCAAAACATGCTAAACGTCCAGCAATAACTCCCAAAGTAAAGAAGCTAGGCCTGAAAGGCATAGCTTGTCTGAAACCTCCTAACAGGACACACGAGCAGCCCCTGTCACTTTGGCTCTCAGCCTTTTCCTTTGCCTGGAAAGAGGGAACATGCCTGGAACCTCCTACGGTGCTTTTCTCGGCCCTAGCAGACTGCAGTTCAAAACATGCTAAACGTCCAGCAATAACTCCCAAAGTAAAGAAGCTAGGCCTGAAAGGCATAGCTTGTCTGAAACCTCCTAACAGGACACACGAGCAGACGCTGTCACTTTGGCTCTCAGCCTTTTCCTTTGCCTGGAAAGAGGGAACATGCCTGGAACCTCCTACGGTGCTTTTCTCGGCCCTAGCAGACTGCAGTTCAAAACATGCTAAACGTCCAGCAATAACTCCCAAAGTAAAGAAGCTAGGCCTGAAAGGCATAGCTTGTCTGAAACCTCCTAACATGACACACGAGCAGCCCCTGTCACTTTGGTTCTCAGCTTTTTCCTTTGCCTGGAAAGAGGGAACATGCCTGGAACCTCCTACGGTGCTTTTCTCGGCCCTAGCAGACTGCAGTTCAAAACATGCTAAACGTCCAGCAATAACTCCCAAAGTAAAGAAGCTAGGCCTGAAAGGCATAGCTTGTCTGAAACCTCCTAACAGGACACACCAGCAGCCCCTGTCACTTTGGCTCTCAGCCTTTTCCTTTGCCTGGAAAGAGGGAACATGCCTGGAACCTCCTACGGTGCTTTTCTCGGCCCTAGCAGACTGCAGTTCAAAACATGCTAAACATCCAGCAATAACTCCCAAAGTAAAGAAGCTAGGCCTGAAAGGCATAGCTTGTCTGAAACCTCCTAACAGGACACACGAGCAGACCCTGTCACTTTGGCTCTCAGCCTTTTCCTTTGCCTGGAAAGAGGGAACATGCCTGGAACCTCCTACGGTGCTTTTCTCGGCCCTAGTAACTGCAGTTCAAAACATGCTAAACGTCCAGCAATAACTCCCAAAGTAAAGAAGCTAGGCCTGAAAGGCATAGCTTGTCCTGTTAGGAGGTTTCAGACAAGCTAGGCCTGAAAGGCATAGCTTGTCTGAAACCTCCTAACAGGACACACGAGCAGACCCTGTCACTTTGGCTCTCAGCCTTTTCCTTTGCCTGGAAAGAGGGAACATGCCTGGAACCTCCTACGGTGCTTTTCTCGGCCCTAGCAGACTGCAGTTCAAAACATGCTAAACGTCCAGCAATAACTCCCAAAGTAAAGAAGCTAGGCCTGAAAGGCATAGCTTGTCTGAAACCTCCTAACAGGACACACGAGCAGCCCCTGTCACTTTGGCTCTCAGCCTTTTCCTTTGCCTGGAAAGAGGGAACATGCCTGGAACCTCCTACGGTGCTTTTCTCGGCCCTAGCAGACTGCAGTTCAAAACATGCTAAACGTCCAGCAATAACTCCCAAAGTAAAGAAGCTAGGCCTGAAAGGCATAGCTTGTCTGAAACCTCCTAACAGGACACACGAGCAGCCCCTGTCACTTTGGCTCTCAGCCTTTTCCTTTGCCTGGAAAGAGGGAACATGCCCTGAACCTCCTACGGTGCTTTTCTCGGCCCTAGCAGACTGCAGTTCAAAACATGCTAAACGTCCAGAAATAACTCCCAAAGTAAAGAAGCTAGGCCTGAAAGGCATAGCTTGTCTGAAACCTCCTAACAGGACACACGAGCAGACGCTGTCACTTTGGCTCTCAGCCTTTTCCTTTGCCTGGAAAGAGGGAACACGCCTGGAACCTCCTACGGTGCTTTTCTCGGCCCTAGCAGACTGCAGTTCAAAACATGCTAAACGTCCAGCAATAACTCCCAAAGTAAAGAAGCTAGGCCTGAAAGGCATTGCTTGTCCTGTTAGTAGGTTTCAGACAAGCTAGGCCTGAAAGGCATAGCTTGTCTGAAACCTCCTAACAGGACACACGAGCAGCCCCTGTCACTTTGGATCTCAGCCTTTTCCTTTGCCTGGAAAGAGGGAACATGCCTGGAACCTCCTACGGTGCTTTTCTCGGCCCTAGCAGACTGCAGTTCAAAACATGCTAAACGTCCAGCAATAACTCCCAAAGTAAAGAAGCTAGGCCTGAAAGGCATAGCTTGTCTGAAACCTCCTAACAGGACACACGAGCAGCCCCTGTCACTTTGGCTCTCAGCCTTTTCCTTTGCCTGGAAAGAGGGAACATGCCTGGAACCTCCTACGGTGCTTTTCTCGGCCCTAGCAGACTGCAGTTCAAAACATGCTAAACGTCCAGCAATAACTCCCAAAGTAAAGAAGCTAGGCCTTTCAGGCCTAGCTTGTCTGAAACCTCCTAACAGGACACACGAGCAGCCCCTGTCACTTTGGCTCTCAGCCTTTTCCTTTGCCTGGAAAGAGGGAACATGCCTGGAACCTCCTACGGTGCTTTTCTCGGCCCTAGCAGACTGCAGTTCAAAACATGCTAAACGTCCAGCAATAACTCCCAAAGTAAAGAAGCTAGGCCTGAAAGGCATAGCTTGTCTGAAACCTCCTAACAGGACACACGAGCAGACCCTGTCACTTTGGCTATCAGCCTTTTCCTTTGCCTGGAAAGAGGGAACATGCCTGGAACCTCCTACGGTGCTTTTCTCGGCCCTAGCAGACTGCAGTTCAAAACATGCTAAATGTCCAGCAATAACTCCCAAAGTAAAGAAGCTAGGCCTGAAAGGCATAGCTTGTCTGAAACCTCCTAACAGGACACACGAGCAGCCCCTGTCACTTTGGCTCTCAGCCTTTTCCTTTGCCTGGAAAGAGGGAACATGCCTGGAACATCCTACGGTGCTTTTCTCGGCCCTAGCAGACTGCAGTTCAAAACATGCTAAACGTCCAGCAATAACTCCCAAAGTAAAGAAGCTAGGCCTGAAAGGCATAGCTTGTCTGAAACCTCCTAACAGGACACACGAGCAGCCCCTGTCACTTTGGCTCTCAGCCTTTTCCTTTGCCTGGAAAGAGGGAACATGCCTGGAACCTCCTACGGTGCTTTTCTCGGCCCTAGCAGACTGCAGTTCAAAACATGCTAAACGTCCAGCAATAACTCCCAAAGTAAAGAAGCTAGGCCTGAAAGGCATAGCTTGTCTGAAACCTCCTAACAGGACACACGAGCAGACGCTGTCACTTTGGCTCTCAGCCTTTTCCTTTGCCTGGAAAGAGGGAACATGCCTGGAACCTCCTACGGTGCTTTTCTCGGCCCTAGCAGACTGCAGTTCAAAACATGCTAAACGTCCAGCAATAACTCCCAAAGTAAAGAAGCTAGGCCTGAAAGGCATAGCTTGTCTGAAACCTCCTAACATGACACACGAGCAGCCCCTGTCACTTTGGTTCTCAGCTTTTTCCTTTGCCTGGAAAGAGGGAACATGCCTGGAACCTCCTACGGTGCTTTTCTCGGCCCTAGCAGACTGCAGTTCAAAACATGCTAAACGTCCAGCAATAACTCCCAAAGTAAAGAAGCTAGGCCTGAAAGGCATAGCTTGTCTGAAACCTCCTAACAGGACACACCAGCAGCCCCTGTCACTTTGGCTCTCAGCCTTTTCCTTTGCCTGGAAAGAGGGAACATGCCTGGAACCTCCTACGGTGCTTTTCTCGGCCCTAGCAGACTGCAGTTCAAAACATGCTAAACATCCAGCAATAACTCCCAAAGTAAAGAAGCTAGGCCTGAAAGGCATAGCTTGTCTGAAACCTCCTAACAGGACACACGAGCAGACCCTGTCACTTTGGCTCTCAGCCTTTTCCTTTGCCTGGAAAGAGGGAACATGCCTGGAACCTCCTACGGTGCTTTTCTCGGCCCTAGCAGACTGCAGTTCAAAACATGCTAAACGTCCAGCAATAACTCCCAAAGTAAAGAAGCTAGGCCTGAAAGGCATAGCTTGTCCTGTTAGGAGGTTTCAGACAAGCTAGGCCTGAAAGGCATAGCTTGTCTGAAACCTCCTAACAGGACACACGAGCAGACCCTGTCACTTTGGCTCTCAGCCTTTTCCTTTGCCTGGAAAGAGGGAACATGCCTGGAACCTCCTACGGTGCTTTTCTCGGCCCTAGCAGACTGCAGTTCAAAACATGCTAAACGTCCAGCAATAACTCCCAAAGTAAAGAAGCTAGGCCTGAAAGGCATAGCTTGTCTGAAACCTCCTAACAGGACACACGAGCAGCCCCTGTCACTTTGGCTCTCAGCCTTTTCCTTTGCCTGGAAAGAGGGAACATGCCTGGAACCTCCTACGGTGCTTTTCTCGGCCCTAGCAGACTGCAGTTCAAAACATGCTAAACGTCCAGCAATAACTCCCAAAGTAAAGAAGCTAGGCCTGAAAGGCATAGCTTGTCTGAAACCTCCTAACAGGACACACGAGCAGCCCCTGTCACTTTGGCTCTCAGCCTTTTCCTTTGCCTGGAAAGAGGGAACATGCCCTGAACCTCCTACGGTGCTTTTCTCGGCCCTAGCAGACTGCAGTTCAAAACATGCTAAACGTCCAGAAATAACTCCCAAAGTAAAGAAGCTAGGCCTGAAAGGCATAGCTTGTCTGAAACCTCCTAACAGGACACACGAGCAGACGCTGTCACATTGGCTCTCAGCCTTTTCCTTTGCCTGGAAAGAGGGAACACGCCTGGAACCTCCTACGGTGCTTTTCTCGGCCCTAGCAGACTGCAGTTCAAAACATGCTAAACGTCCAGCAATAACTCCCAAAGTAAAGAAGCTAGGCCTGAAAGGCATTGCTTGTCCTGTTAGTAGGTTTCAGACAAGCTAGGCCTGAAAGGCATAGCTTGTCTGAAACCTCCTAACAGGACACACGAGCAGCCCCTGTCACTTTGGCTCTCAGCCTTTTCCTTTGCCTGGAAAGAGGGAACATGCCTGGAACATCCTACGGTGCTTTTCTCGGCCCTAGCAGACTGCAGTTCAAAACATGCTAAACGTCCAGCAATAACTCCCAAAGTAAAGAAGCTAGGCCTGAAAGGCATAGCTTGTCTGAAACCTCCTAACAGGACACACGAGCAGCCCCTGTCACTTTGGCTCTCAGCCTTTTCCTTTGCCTGGAAAGAGGGAACATGCCTGGAACCTCCTACGGTGCTTTTCTCGGCCCTAGCAGACTGCAGTTCAAAACATGCTAAACGTCCAGCAATAACTCCCAAAGTAAAGAAGCTAGGCCTGAAAGGCATAGCTTGTCTGAAACCTCCTAACAGGACACACAAGCAGACCCTGTCACTTTGGCTCTCAGCCTTTTCCTTTGCCTGGAAAGAGGGAACATGCCTGGAACCTCCTACGGTGCTTTTCTCGGCCCTAGCAGACTGCAGTTCAAAACATGCTAAACGTCCAGCAATAACTCCCAAAGTAAAGAAGCTAGGCCTGAAAGGCATAGCTTGTCTGAAACCTCCTAACAGGACACACGAGCAGCCCCTGTCACTTTGGCTCTCAGCCTTTTCCTTTGCCTGGAAAGAGGGAACATGCCTGGAACCTCCTACGGTGCTTTTCTCGGCCCTAGCAGACTGCAGTTCAAAACATGCTAAACGTCCAGCAATAACTCCCAAAGTAAAGAAGCTAGGCCTGAAAGGCATAGCTTGTCTGAAACCTCCTAACAGGACACACGAGCAGCCCCTGTCACTTTGGCTCTCAGCCTTTTCCTTTGCCTGGAAAGAGGGAACATGCCTGGAACCTCCTACGGTGCTTTTCTCGGCCCTAGCAGACTGCAGTTCAAAACATGCTAAACGTCCAGCAATAACTCCCAAAGTAAAGAAGCTAGGCCTGAAAGGCATAGCTTGTCTGAAACCTCCTAACAGGACACACGAGCAGACCCTGTCACTTTGGCTCTCAGCCTTTTCCTTTGCCTGGAAAGAGGGAACATGCCTGGAACCTCCTACGGTGCTTTTCTCGGCCCTAGCAGACTGCAGTTCAAAACATGCTAAACGTCCAGCAATAACTCCCAAAGTAAAGAAGCTAGGCATGAAAGGCATAGCTTGTCCTGTTAGGAGGTTTCAGACAAGCTAGTCCTGAAAGGCATAGCTTTTCTGAAACCTCCTAGCAGGACACACGAGCAGACCCTGTCACTTTGGCTCTCAGCCTTTTCCTTTGCCTGGAAAGAGGGAACATGCCTGGAACCTCCTACGGTGCTTTTCTCGGCCCTAGCAGACTGCAGTTCAAAACATGCTAAACGTCCAGCAATAACTCCCAAAGTAAAGAAGCTAGGCCTGAAAGGCATTGCTTGTCCTGTTAGTAGGTTTCAGACAAGCTAGGCCTGAAAGGCATAGCTTGTCTGAAACCTCCTAACAGGACACACGAGCAGACCCTGTCACTTTGGCTCTCAGCCTTTTCCTTTGCCTGGAAAGAGGGAACATGCCTGGAACCTCCTACGGTGCTTTTCTCGGCCCTAGCAGACTGCAGTTCAAAACATGCTAAACGTCCAGCAATAACTCCCAAAGTAAAGAAGCTAGGCCTGAAAGGCATAGCTTGTCTGAAACCTCCTAACAGGACACACCAGCAGCCCCTGTCACTTTGGCTCTCAGCCTTTTCGTTTGCCTGGAAAGAGGGAACATGCCTGGAACCTCCTACGGTGCTTTTCTCGGCGCTAGCAGACTGCAGTTCAAAACATGCTAAACGTCCAGCAATAACTCCCAAAGTAAAGAAGCTAGGCCTGAAAGGCATAGCTTGTCTGAAACCTCCTAACAGGACACACGAGCAGCCCCTGTCACTTTGGATCTCAGCCTTTTCCTTTGCCTGGAAAGAGGGAACATGCCTGGAACCTCCTACGGTGCTTTTCTCGGCCCTAGCAGACTGCAGTTCAAAACATGCTAAACGTCCAGCAATAACTCCCAAAGTAAAGAAGCTAGGCCTGAAAGGCATAGCTTGTCTGAAACCTCCTAACAGGACACACGAGCAGACCCTGTCACTTTGGCTCTCAGCCTTTTCCTTTGCCTGGAAAGAGGGAACATGCCTGGAACCTCCTACGGTGCTTTTCTCGGCGCTAGCAGACTGCAGTTCAAAACATGCTAAACGTCCAGCAATAACTCCCAAAGTAAAGAAGCTAGGCCTGAAAGGCATAGCTTGTCTGAAACCTCCTAACAGGACACACGAGCAGACGCTGTCACTTTGGCTCTCAGCCTTTTCCTTTGCTTGGAAAGAGGGAACATGCCTGGAACCTCCTACGGTGCTTTTCTCGGCCCTAGCAGACTGCAGTTCAAAACATGCTAAACGTCCAGCAATAACTCCCAAAGTAAAGAAGCTAGGCCTGAAAGGCATAGCTTGTCCTGTTAGGAGGTTTCAGACAAGCTATGCCTTTCAGGCCTAGCTTGTCTGAAACCTCCTAACAGGAAACACGAGCAGACCCTGTCACTTTGGCTCTCAGCCTTTTCCTTTGCCTGGAAAGAGGGAACATGCCTGGAACCTCCTACGGTGCTTTTCTCGGCCCTAGCAGACTGCAGTTCAAAACATGCTAAACGTCCAGCAATAACTCCCAAAGTAAAGAAGCTAGGCCTGAAAGGCATAGCTTGTCTGAAACCTCCTAACAGGACACACGAGCAGCCCCTGTCACTTTCGCTCTCAGCCTTTTCCTTTGCCTGGAAAGAGGGAACATGCCTGGAACCTCCTACGGTGCTTTTCTCGGCCCTAGCAGACTGCAGTTCAAAACATGCTAAACGTACAGCAATAACTCCCAAAGTAAAGAAGCTAGGCCTGAAAGGCATAGCTTGTCTGAAACCTCCTAACAGGACACACGAGCAGCCCCTGTCACTTTGGATCTCAGCCTTTTCCTTTGCCTGGAAAGAGGGAACATGCCTGGAACCTCCTACGGTGCTTTTCTCGGCCCTAGCAGACTGCAGTTCAAAACATGCTAAACGTCCAGCAATAACTCCCAAAGTAAAGAAGCTAGGCCTGAAAGGCATAGCTTGTCTGAAACCTCCTAACAGGACACACAAGCAGACCCTGTCACTTTGGCTCTCAGCCTTTTCCTTTGCCTGGAAAGAGGGAACATGCCTGGAACCTCCTACGGTGCTTTTCTCGGCCCTAGCAGACTGCAGTTCAAAACATGCTAAACGTCCAGCAATAACTCCCAAAGTAAAGAAGCTAGGCCTGAAAGGCATAGCTTGTCTGAAACCTCCTAACAGGACACACGAGCAGCCCCTGTCACTTTGGCTCTCAGCCTTTTCCTTTGCCTGGAAAGAGGGAACATGCCTGGAACCTCCTACGGTGCTTTTCTCGGCCCTAGCAGACTGCAGTTCAAAACATGCTAAACGTCCAGCAATAACTCCCAAAGTAAAGAAGCTAGGCATGAAAGGCATAGCTTGTCCTGTTAGGAGGTTTCAGACAAGTTAGGCCTGAAAGGCATAGCTTGTCTTAAACCTCCTAACAGGACACACGAGCAGACCCTGTCACTTTGGCTCTCAGCCTTTTCCTTTGCCTGGAAAGAGGGAACATGCCTGGAACCTCCTACGGTGCTTTTCTCGGCCCTAGCAGACTGCAGTTCAAAACATGCTAAACGTCCAGCAATAACTCCCAAAGTAAAGAAGCTAGGCCTGAAAGGCATAGCTTGTCTGAAACCTCCTAACAGGACACACCAGCAGCCCCTGTCACTTTGGCTCTCAGCCTTTTCGTTTGCCTGGAAAGAGGGAACATGCCTGGAACCTCCTACGGTGCTTTTCTCGGCGCTAGCAGACTGCAGTTCAAAACATGCTAAACGTCCAGCAATAACTCCCAAAGTAAAGAAGCTAGGCCTGAAAGGCATAGCTTGTCTGAAACCTCCTAACAGGACACACGAGCAGCCCCTGTCACTTTGGATCTCAGCCTTTTCCTTTGCCTGGAAAGAGGGAACATGCCTGGAACCTCCTACGGTGCTTTTCTCGGCCCTAGCAGACTGCAGTTCAAAACATGCTAAACGTCCAGCAATAACTCCCAAAGTAAAGAAGCTAGGCCTGAAAGGCATAGCTTGTCTGAAACCTCCTAACAGGACACACGAGCAGACCCTGTCACTTTTGCTCTCAGCCTTTTCCTTTGCCTGGAAAGAGGGAACATGCCTGGAACCTCCTACGGTGCTTTTCTCGGCCCTAGCAGACTGCAGTTCAAAACATGCTAAACGTCCAGCAATAACTCCCAAAGTGAAGAAGCTAGGCCTGAAAGGCATAGCTTGTCTGAAACCTCCTAACAGGACACACGAGCAGACGCTGTCACTTTGGCTCTCAGCCTTTTCCTTTGCTTGGAAAGAGGGAACATGCCTGGAACCTCCTACGGTGCTTTTCTCGGCCCTAGCAGACTGCAGTTCAAAACATGCTAAACGTCCAGCAATAACTCCCAAAGTAAAGAAGCTAGGCCTGAAAGGCATAGCTTGTCCTGTTAGGAGGTTTCAGACAAGCTATGCCTTTCAGGCCTAGCTTGTCTGAAACCTCCTAACAGGACACACGAGCAGACCCTGTCACTTTGGCTCTCAGCCTTTTCCTTTGCCTGGAAAGAGGGAACATGCCTGGAACCTCCTACGGTGCTTTTCTCGGCCCTAGCAGACTGCAGTTCAAAACATGCTAAACGTCCAGCAATAACTCCCAAAGTAAAGAAGCTAGGCCTGAAAGGCATAGCTTGTCTGAAACCTCCTAACAGGACACACGAGCAGACCCTGTCACTTTGGCTCTCAGCCTTTTCCTTTGCCTGGAAAGAGGGAACATTCCTGGAACCTCCTACGGTGCTTTTCTCGGCCCTAGCAGACTGCAGTTCAAAACATGCTAAACGTCCAGCAATAACTCCCAAAGTAAAGAAGCTAGGCCTGAAAGGCATAGCTTGTCTGAAACCTCCTAACAGGACACAGGAGCAGACCCTGTCACTTTGGCTCTCAGCCTTTTCCTTTGCCTGGAAAGAGGGAACATGCCTGGAACCTCCTACGGTGCTTTTCTCGGCCCTAGCAGACTGCAGTTCAAAACATGCTAAACGTCCAGCAATAGCTCCCAAAGTAAAGAAGCTAGGCCTGAAAGGCATAGCTTGTCTGAAACCTCCTAACAGGACACACGAGCAGACCCTGTCACTTTGGCTCTCAGCCTTTTCCTTTGCCTGGAAAGAGGGAACATGTGTGAACCTCCTACGGTGCTTTTCTCGGCCCTAGCAGACTGCAGTTCAAAACATGCTAAACGTCCAGCAATAACTCCCAAAGTAAAGAAGCTAGGCCTGAAAGGCATAGCTTGTCTGAAACCTCCTAACAGGACACACGAGCAGACCCTGTCACTTTGGCTCTCAGCCTTTTCCTTTGCCTGGAAAGAGGGAACATGCCTGGAACCTCCTACGGTGCTTTTCTCGGCCCTAGCAGACTGCAGTTCAAAACATGCTAAACGTCCAGCAATAGCTCCCAAAGTAAAGAAGCTAGGCCTGAGAGGCATAGCTTGTCTGAAACCTCCTAACAGGACACACGAGCAGACCCTGTCACTTTGGCTCTCAGCCTTTTCCTTTGCCTGGAAAGAGGGAACATGCCTGGAACCTCCTACGGTGCTTTTCTCGGCCCTAGCAGACTGCAGTTCAAAACATGCTAAACGTCCAGCAATAACTCCCAAAGTAAAGAAGCTAGGCCTGAAAGGCATAGCTTGTCTGAAACCTCCTAACAGGACACACCAGCAGACCCTGTCACTTTGGCTCTCAGCCTTTTCCTTTGCCTGGAAAGAGGGAACATGCCTGGAACCTCCTACGGTGCTTTTCTCGGCCCTAGCAGACTGCAGTTCAAAACATGCTAAACGTCCAGCAATAACTCCCAAAGTAAAGAAGCTAGGCCTGAAAGGCATAGCTTGTCTGAAACCTCCTAACAGGACACACGAGCAGACCCTGTCACTTTGGCTCTCAGCCTTTTCCTTTGCCTGGAAAGAGGGAACATGCCTGGAACCTCCTACGGTGCTTTTCTCGGCCCTAGCAGACTGCAGTTCAAAACATGCTAAACGTCCAGCAATAACTCCCAAAGAAAAGAAGCTAGGCCTGAAAGGCATAGCTTGTCTGAAACCTCCTAACAGGACACACGAGCAGACCCTGTCACTTTGGCTCTCAGCCTTTTCCTTTGCCTGGAAAGAGGGAACATGCCTGGAACCTCCTACGGTGCTTTTCTTGGCCCTAGCAGACTGCAGTTCAAAACATGCTAAACGTCCAGCAATAACTCCCAAAGTAAAGAACCTAGGCCTGAAAGGCATAGCTTGTCTGAAACCTCCTAACAGGACACACGAGCAGACCCTGTCACTTTGGCTCTCAGCCTTTTCCTTTGCCTGGAAAGAGGGAACATGCCTGGAACCTCCTACGGTGCTTTTCTCGGCCCTAGCAGACTGCAGTTCAAAACATGCTAAACGTCCAGCAATAACTCCCAAAGTAAAGAAGCTAGGCCTGAAAGGCATAGCTTGTCTGAAACCTCCTAACAGGACACACGAGCAGACCCTGTCACTTTGGCTCTCAGCCTTTTCCTTTGCCTGGAAAGAGGGAACATGCCTGGAACCTCCTACGGTGCTTTTCTCGGCCCTAGCAGACTGCAGTTCAAAACATGCTAAACGTCCAGCAATAGCTCCCAAAGTAAAGAAGCTAGGCCTGAAAGGCATAGCTTGTCTGAAACCTCCTAACAGGACACACGAGCAGACCCTGTCACTTTGGCTCTCAGCCTTTTCCTTTGCCTGGAAAGAGGGAACATGCCTGGAACCTCCTACGGTGCTTTTCTCGGCCCTAGCAGACTGCAGTTCAAAACATGCTAAACGTCCAGCAATAGCTCCCAAAGTAAAGAAGCTAGGCCTGAAAGGCATAGCTTGTCTGAAACCTCCTAACAGGACACATGAGCAGACCCTGTCACTTTTGCTCTCAGCCTTTTCCTTTGCCTGGAAAGAGGGAACATGCCTGGAACCTCCTACGGTGCTTTTCTCGGCCCTAGCAGACTGCAGTTCAAAACATGCTAAACGTCCAGCAATAACTCCCAAAGTAAAGAAGCTAGGCCTGAAAGGCATAGCTTGTCTGAAACCTCCTAACAGGACACACGAGCAGACCCTGTCACTTTGGCTCTCAGCCTTTTCCTTTGCCTGGAAAGAGGGAACATGCCTGGAACCTCCTACGGTGCTTTTCTCGGCCCTAGCAGACTGCAGTTCAAAACATGCTAAACGTCCAGCAATAACTACCAAAGTAAAGAAGCTAGGCCTGAGAGGCATAGCTTGTCTGAAACCTCCTAACAGGACACACGAGCAGACCCTGTCACTTTGGCTCTCAGCCTTTTCCTTTGCCTGGAAAGAGGGAACATGCCTGGAACCTCCTACGGTGCTTTTCTCGGCCCTAGCAGACTGCAGTTCAAAACATGCTAAACGTCCAGCAATAACTCCCAAAGAAAAGAAGCTAGGCCTGAAAGGCATAGCTTGTCTGAAACCTCCTAACAGGACACACGAGCAGACCCTGTCACTTTGGCTCTCAGCCTTTTCCTTTGCCTGGAAAGAGGGAACATGCCTGGAACCTCCTACGGTGCTTTTCTCGGCCCTAGCAGACTGCAGTTCAAAACATGCTAAACGTCCAGCAATAACTCCCAAAGTAAAGAAGCTAGGCCTGAAAGGCATAGCTTGTCTGAAACCTCCTAACAGGACACACGAGCAGCCCCTGTCACTTTGGCTCTCAGCCTTTTCCTTTGCCTGGAAAGAGGGAACATGCCTGGAACCTCCTACGGTGCTTTTCTCGGCCCTAGCAGACTGCAGTTCAAAACATGCTAAACGTCCAGCAATAGCTCCCAAAGTAAAGAAGCTAGGCCTGAAAGGCATAGCTTGTCTGAAACCTCCTAACAGGACACACGAGCAGACCCTGTCACTTTTGCTCTCAGCCTTTTCCTTTGCCTGGAAAGAGGGAACATGCCTGGAACCTCCTACGGTGCTTTTCTCGGCCCTAGCCGACTGCAGTTCAAAACATGCTAAACGTCCAGCAATAACTCCCAAAGTAAAGAAGCTAGGCCTGAAAGGCATAGCTTGTCTGAAACCTCCTAACAGGACACACGAGCAGACCCTGTCACTTTGGCTCTCAGCCTTTTCCTTTGCCTGGAAAGAGGGAACATGCCTGGAACCTCCTACGGTGCTTTTCTCGGCCCTAGCAGACTGCAGTTCAAAACATGCTAAACGTCCAGCAATAACTCCCAAAGAAAAGAAGCTAGGCCTGAAAGGCATAGCTTGTCTGAAACCTCCTAACAGGACACACGAGCAGACCCTGTCACTTTGGCTCTCAGCCTTTTCCTTTGCCTGGAAAGAGGGAACATGCCTGGAACCTCCTACGGTGCTTTTCTCGGCCCTAGCAGACTGCAGTTCAAAACATGCTAAACGTCCAGCAATAACTCCCAAAGTAAAGAAGCTAGGCCTGAAAGGCATAGCTTGTCTGAAACCTCCTAACAGGACACACGAGCAGACCCTGTCACTTTGGCTCTCAGCCTTTTCCTTTGCCTGGAAAGAGGGAACATGCCTGGAACCTCCTACGGTGCTTTTCTCGGCCCTAGCAGACTGCAGTTCAAAACATGCTAAACGTCCAGCAATAACTCCCAAAGTAAAGAAGCTAGGCCTGAAAGGCATAGCTTGTCTGAAACCTCCTAACAGGACACACGAGCAGACCCTGTCACTTTGGCTCTCAGCCTTTTCCTTTGCCTGGAAAGAGGGAACATGCCTGGAACCTCCTACGGTGCTTTTCTCGGCCCTAGCAGACTGCAGTTCAAAACATGCTAAACGTCCAGCAATAACTCCCAAAGTAAAGAAGCTAGGCCTGAAAGGCATAGCTTGTCTGAAACCTCCTAACAGGACACACGAGCAGACCCTGTCACTTTGGCTCTCAGCCTTTTCCTTTGCCTGGAAAGAGGGAACATGCCTGGAACCTCCTACGGTGCTTTTCTTGGCCCTAGCAGACTGCAGTTCAAAACATGCTAAACGTCCAGCAATAACTCCCAAAGTAAAGAACCTAGGCCTGAAAGGCATAGCTTGTCTGAAACCTCCTAACAGGACACACGAGCAGACCCTGTCACTTTGGCTCTCAGCCTTTTCCTTTGCCTGGAAAGAGGGAACATGCCTGGAACCTCCTACGGTGCTTTTCTCGGCCCTAGCAGACTGCAGTTCAAAACATGCTAAACGTCCAGCAATAACTCCCAAAGTAAAGAAGCTAGGCCTGAAAGGCATAGCTTGTCTGAAACCTCCTAACAGGACACACGAGCAGACCCTGTCACTTTGGCTCTCAGCCTTTTCCTTTGCCTGGAAAGAGGGAACATGCCTGGAACCTCCTACGGTGCTTTTCTCGGCCCTAGCAGACTGCAGTTCAAAACATGCTAAACGTCCAGCAATAGCTCCCAAAGTAAAGAAGCTAGGCCTGAAAGGCATAGCTTGTCTGAAACCTCCTAACAGGACACACGAGCAGACCCTGTCACTTTGGCTCTCAGCCTTTTCCTTTGCCTGGAAAGAGGGAACATGCCTGGAACCTCCTACGGTGCTTTTCTCGGCCCTAGCAGACTGCAGTTCAAAACATGCTAAACGTCCAGCAATAGCTCCCAAAGTAAAGAAGCTAGGCCTGAAAGGCATAGCTTGTCTGAAACCTCCTAACAGGACACATGAGCAGACCCTGTCACTTTGGCTCTCAGCCTTTTCCTTTGCCTGGAAAGAGGGAACATGCCTGGAACCTCCTACGGTGCTTTTCTCGGCCCTAGCAGACTGCAGTTCAAAACATGCTAAACGTCCAGCAATAACTACCAAAGTAAAGAAGCTAGGCCTGAAAGGCATAGCTTGTCTGAAACCTCCTAACAGGACACACGAGCAGACCCTGTCACTTTGGCTCTCAGCCTTTTCCTTTGCCTGGAAAGAGGGAACATGCCTGGAACCTCCTACGGTGCTTTTCTCGGCCCTAGCAGACTGCAGTTCAAAACATGCTAAACGTCCAGCAATAACTACCAAAGTAAAGAAGCTAGGCCTGAGAGGCATAGCTTGTCTGAAACCTCCTAACAGGACACACGAGCAGACCCTGTCACTTTGGCTCTCAGCCTTTTCCTTTGCCTGGAAAGAGGGAACATGCCTGGAACCTCCTACGGTGCTTTTCTCGGCCCTAGCAGACTGCAGTTCAAAACATGCTAAACGTCCAGCAATAACTCCCAAAGAAAAGAAGCTAGGCCTGAAAGGCATAGCTTGTCTGAAACCTCCTAACAGGACACACGAGCAGACCCTGTCACTTTGGCTCTCAGCCTTTTCCTTTGCCTGGAAAGAGGGAACATGCCTGGAACCTCCTACGGTGCTTTTCTTGGCCCTAGCAGACTGCAGTTCAAAACATGCTAAACGTCCAGCAATAACTCCCAAAGTAAAGAAGCTAGGCCTGAAAGGCATAGCTTGTCTGAAACCTCCTAACAGGACACACGAGCAGACCCTGTCACTTTGGCTCTCAGCCTTTTCCTTTGCCTGGAAAGAGGGAACATGCCTGGAACCTCCTACGGTGCTTTTCTCGGCCCTAGCAGACTGCAGTTCAAAACATGCTAAACGTCCAGCAATAACTCCCAAAGTAAAGAAGCTAGGCCTGAAAGGCATAGCTTGTCTGAAACCTCCTAACAGGACACACGAGCAGACCCTGTCACTTTGGCTCTCAGCCTTTTCCTTTGCCTGGAAAGAGGGAACATGCCTGGAACCTCCTACGGTGCTTTTCTCGGCCCTAGCAGACTGCAGTTAAAAACATGCTAAACGTCCAGCAATAGCTCCCAAAGTAAAGAAGCTAGGCCTGAAAGGCATAGCTTGTCTGAAACCTCCTAACAGGACACACGAGCAGACCCTGTCACTTTGGCTCTCAGCCTTTTCCTTTGCCTGGAAAGAGGGAACATGCCTGGAACCTCCTACGGTGCTTTTCTCGGCCCTAGCAGACTGCAGTTCAAAACATGCTAAACGTCCAGCAATAGCTCCCAAAGTAAAGAAGCTAGGCCTGAAAGGCATAGCTTGTCTGAAACCTCCTAACAGGACACATGAGCAGACCCTGTCACTTTTGCTCTCAGCCTTTTCCTTTGCCTGGAAAGAGGGAACATGCCTGGAACCTCCTACGGTGCTTTTCTCGGCCCTAGCAGACTGCAGTTCAAAACATGCTAAACGTCCAGCAATAACTCCCAAAGTAAAGAAGCTAGGCCTGAAAGGCATAGCTTGTCTGAAACCTCCTAACAGGACACACGAGCAGACCCTGTCACTTTGGCTCTCAGCCTTTTCCTTTGCCTGGAAAGAGGGAACATGCCTGGAACCTCCTACGGTGCTTTTCTCGGCCCTAGCAGACTGCAGTTCAAAACATGCTAAACGTCCAGCAATAACTACCAAAGTAAAGAAGCTAGGCCTGAGAGGCATAGCTTGTCTGAAACCTCCTAACAGGACACACGAGCAGACCCTGTCACTTTGGCTCTCAGCCTTTTCCTTTGCCTGGAAAGAGGGAACATGCCTGGAACCTCCTACGGTGCTTTTCTCGGCCCTAGCAGACTGCAGTTCAAAACATGCTAAACGTCCAGCAATAACTCCCAAAGAAAAGAAGCTAGGCCTGAAAGGCATAGCTTGTCTGAAACCTCCTAACAGGACACACGAGCAGACCCTGTCACTTTGGCTCTCAGCCTTTTCCTTTGCCTGGAAAGAGGGAACATGCCTGGAACCTCCTACGGTGCTTTTCTCGGCCCTAGCAGACTGCAGTTCAAAACATGCTAAACGTCCAGCAATAACTCCCAAAGTAAAGAAGCTAGGCCTGAAAGGCATAGCTTGTCTGAAACCTCCTAACAGGACACACGAGCAGCCCCTGTCACTTTGGCTCTCAGCCTTTTCCTTTGCCTGGAAAGAGGGAACATGCCTGGAACCTCCTACGGTGCTTTTCTCGGCCCTAGCAGACTGCAGTTCAAAACATGCTAAACGTCCAGCAATAGCTCCCAAAGTAAAGAAGCTAGGCCTGAAAGGCATAGCTTGTCTGAAACCTCCTAACAGGACACACGAGCAGACCCTGTCACTTTGGCTCTCAGCCTTTTCCTTTGCCTGGAAAGAGGGAACATGCCTGGAACCTCCTACGGTGCTTTTCTCGGCCCTAGCAGACTGCAGTTCAAAACATGCTAAACGTCCAGCAATAACTCCCAAAGTAAAGAAGCTAGGCCTGAAAGGCATAGCTTGTCTGAAACCTCCTAACAGGACACACGAGCAGACCCTGTCACTTTGGCTCTCAGCCTTTTTCTTTGCCTGGAAAGAGGGAACATGCCTGGAACCTCCTACGGTGCTTTTCTCGGCCCTAGCAGACTGCAGTTCAAAACATGCTAAACGTCCAGCAATAGCTCCCAAAGTAAAGAAGCTAGGCCTGAAAGGCATAGCTTGTCTGAAACCTCCTAACAGGACACACGAGCAGACCCTGTCACTTTTGCTCTCAGCCTTTTCCTTTCCCTGGAAAGAGGGAACATGCCTGGAACCTCCTACGGTGCTTTTCTCGGCCCTAGCAGACTGCAGTTCAAAACATGCTAAACGTCCAGCAATAACTCCCAAAGTAAAGAAGCTAGGCCTGAAAGGCATAGCTTGTCTGAAACCTCCTAACAGGACACACGAGCAGACCCTGTCACTTTGGCTCTCAGCCTTTTCCTTTGCCTGGAAAGAGGGAACATGCCTGGAACCTCCTACGGTGCTTTTCTCGGCCCTAGCAGACTGCAGTTCAAAACATGCTAAACGTCCAGCAATAACTCCCAAAGAAAAGAAGCTAGGCCTGAAAGGCAGAGCTTGTCTGAAACCTCCTAACAGGACACACGAGCAGACCCTGTCACTTTGGCTCTCAGCCTTTTCCTTTGCCTGGAAAGAGGGAACATGCCTGGAACCTCCTACGGTGCTTTTCTCGGCCCTAGCAGACTGCAGTTCAAAACATGCTAAACGTCCAGCAATAGCTCCCAAAGTAAAGAAGCTAGGCCTGAAAGGCATAGCTTGTCTGAAACCTCCTAACAGGACACACGAGCAGACCCTGTCACTTTGGCTCTCAGCCTTTTCCTTTGCCTGGAAAGAGGGAACATGCCTGGAACCTCCTACGGTGCTTTTCTCGGCCCTAGCAGACTGCAGTTCAAAACATGCTAAACGTCCAGCAATAGCTCCCAAATTAAAGAAGCTAGGCCTGAAAGGCATAGCTTGTCTGAAACCTCCTAACAGGACACACGAGCAGACCCTGTCACTTTGCCTCTCAGCCTTTTCCTTTGCCTGGAAAGAGGGAACATGCCTGGAACCTCCTACGGTGCTTTTCTCGGCCCTAGCAGACTGCAGTTCAAAACATGCTAAACGTCCAGCAATAGCTCCCAAAGTAAAGAAGCTAGGCCTGAAAGGCATAGCTTGTCTGAAACCTCCTAACAGGACACACGAGCAGACCCTGTCACTTTTGCTCTCAGCCTTTTCCTTTGCCTGGAAAGAGGGAACATGCCTGGAACCTCCTACGGTGCTTTTCTCGGCCCTAGCAGACTGCAGTTCAAAACATGCTAAACGTCCAGCAATAGCTCCCAAAGTAAAGAAGCTAGGCCTGAAAGGCATAGCTTGTCTGAAACCTCCTAACAGGACACACGAGCAGACCCTGTCACTTTGGCTCTCAGCCTTTTCCTTTGCCTGGAAAGAGGGAACATGCCTGGAACCTCCTACGGTGCTTTTCTCGGCCCTAGCAGACTGCAGTTCAAAACATGCTAAACGTCCAGCAATAACTCCCAAAGTAAAGAAGCTAGGCCTGAAAGGCATAGCTTGTCTGAAACCTCCTAACAGGACACACAAGCAGCCCCTGTCACTTTGGCTCTCAGCCTTTTCCTTTGCCTGGAAAGAGGGAACATGCCTGGAACCTCCTACGGTGCTTTTCTCGGCCCTAGCAGACTGCAGTTCAAAACATGCTAAACGTCCAGCAATAGCTCCCAAAGTAAAGAAGCTAGGCCTGAAAGGCATAGCTTGTCTGAAACCTCCTAACAGGACACACGAGCAGACCCTGTCACTTTGGCTCTCAGCCTTTTCCTTTGCCTGGAAAGAGGGAACATGCCTGGAACCTCCTACGGTGCTTTTCTCGGCCCTAGCAGACTGCAGTTCAAAACATGCTAAACGTCCAGCAATAGCTCCCAAAGTAAAGAAGCTAGGCCTGAAAGGCATAGCTTGTCTGAAACCTCCTAACAGGACACACGAGCAGACCCTGTCACTTTGCCTCTCAGCCTTTTCCTTTGCCTGGAAAGAGGGAACATGCCTGGAACCTCCTACGGTGCTTTTCTCGGCCCTAGCAGACTGCAGTTCAAAACATGCTAAACGTCCAGCAATAGCTCCCAAAGTAAAGAAGCTAGGCCTGAAAGGCATAGCTTGTCTGAAACCTCCTAACAGGACACACGAGCAGACCCTGTCACTTTTGCTCTCAGCCTTTTCCTTTGCCTGGAAAGAGGGAACATGCCTGGAACCTCCTACGGTGCTTTTCTCGGCCCTAGCAGACTGCAGTTCAAAACATGCTAAACGTCCAGCAATAGCTCCCAAAGTAAAGAAGCTAGGCCTGAAAGGCATAGCTTGTCTGAAACCTCCTAACAGGACACACGAGCAGACCCTGTCACTTTGGCTCTCAGCCTTTTCCTTTGCCTGGAAAGAGGGAACATGTGTGAGCCTCCTACGGTGCTTTTCTCGGCCCTAGCAGACTGCAGTTCAAAACATGCTAAACGTCCAGCAATAACTCCCAAAGTAAAGAAGCTAGGCCTGAAAGGCATAGCTTGTCTGAAACCTCCTAACAGGACACACGAGCAGACCCTGTCACTTTGGCTCTCAGCCTTTTCCTTTGCCTGGAAAGAGGGAACATGCCTGGAACCTCCTACGGTGCTTTTCTCGGCCCTAGCAGACTGCAGTTCAAAACATGCTAAACGTCCAGCAATAGCTCCCAAAGTAAAGAAGCTAGGCCTGAAAGGCATAGCTTGTCTGAAACCTCCTAACAGGACACACGAGCAGACCCTGTCACTTTGGCTCTCAGCCTTTTCATTTGCCTGGAAAGAGGGAACATGCCTGGAACCTCCTACGGTGCTTTTCTCGGCCCTAGCAGACTGCAGTTCAAAACATGCTAAACGTCCAGCAATAACTCCCAAAGTAAAGAAGCTAGGCCTGAAAGGCATAGCTTGTCTGAAACCTCCTAACAGGACACACGAGCAGACCCTGTCACTTTGGCTCTCAGCCTTTTCCTTTGCCTGGAAAGAGGGAACATGCCTGGAACCTCCTACGGTGCTTTTCTCGGCCCTAGCAGACTGCAGTTCAAAACATGCTAAACGTCCAGCAATAACTCCCAAAGTAAAGAACCTAGGCCTGAAAGGCATAGCTTGTCTGAAACCTCCTAACAGGACACACGAGCAGACCCTGTCACTTTGGCTCTCAGCCTTTTCCTTTGCCTGGAAAGAGGGAACATGCCTGGAACCTCCTACGGTGCTTTTCTCGGCCCTAGCAGACTGCAGTTCAAAACATGCTAAACGTCCAGCAATAACTCCCAAAGAAAAGAAGCTAGGCCTGAAAGGCATAGCTTGTCTGAAACCTCCTAACAGGACACACGAGCAGACCCTGTCACTTTGGCTCTCAGCCTTTTCCTTTGCCTGGAAAGAGGGAACATGCCTGGAACCTCCTACAGTGCTTTTCTCGGCCCTAGCAGACTGCAGTTCAAAACATGCTAAACGTCCAGCAATAACTCCCAAAGTAAAGAACCTAGGCCTGAAAGGCATAGCTTGTCTGAAACCTCCTAACAGGACACACGAGCAGACCCTGTCACTTTGGCTCTCAGCCTTTTCCTTTGCCTGGAAAGAGGGAACATGCCTGGAACCTCCTACGGTGCTTTTCTCGGCCCTAGCAGACTGCAGTTCAAAACATGCTAAACGTCCAGCAATAACTCCCAAAGTAAAGAAGCTAGGCCTGAAAGGCATAGCTTGTCTGAAACCTCCTAACAGGACACACGAGCAGACCCTGTCACTTTGGCTCTCAGCCTTTTCCTTTGCCTGGAAAGAGGGAACATGCCTGGAACCTCCTACGGTGCTTTTCTCGGCCCTAGCAGACTGCAGTTCAAAACATGCTAAACGTCCAGCAATAGCTCCCAAAGTAAAGAAGCTAGGCCTGAAAGGCATAGCTTGTCTGAAACCTCCTAACAGGACACACGAGCAGACCCTGTCACTTTGGCTCTCAGCCTTTTCCTTTGCCTGGAAAGAGGGAACATGCCTGGAACCTCCTACGGTGCTTTTCTCGGCCCTAGCAGACTGCAGTTCAAAACATGCTAAACGTCCAGCAATAGCTCCCAAAGTAAAGAAGCTAGGCCTGAAAGGCATAGCTTGTCTGAAACCTCCTAACAGGACACACGGGCAGACCCTGTCACTTTTGCTCTCAGCCTTTTCCTTTGCCTGGAAAGAGGGAACATGCCTGGAACCTCCTACGGTGCTTTTCTCGGCCCTAGCAGACTGCAGTTCAAAACATGCTAAACGTCCAGCAATAACTCCCAAAGTAAAGAAGCTAGGCCTGAAAGGCATAGCTTGTCTGAAACCTCCTAACAGGACACACGAGCAGCCCCTGTCACTTTGGCTCTCAGCCTTTTCCTTTGCCTGGAAAGAGGGAACATGCCTGGAACCTCCTACGGTGCTTTTCTCGGCCCTAGCAGACTGCAGTTCAAAACATGCTAAACGTCCAGCAATAGCTCCCAAAGTAAAGAAGCTAGGCCTGAAAGGCATAGCTTGTCTGAAACCTCCTAACAGGACACACGAGCAGACCCTGTCACTTTGGCTCTCAGCCTTTTCCTTTGCCTGGAAAGAGGGAACATGCCTGGAACCTCCTACGGTGCTTTTCTCGGCCCTAGCAGACTGCAGTTCAAAACATGCTAAACGTCCAGCAATAACTCCCAAAGTAAAGAAGCTAGGCCTGAAAGGCATAGCTTGTCTGAAACCTCCTAACAGGACACACGAGCAGACCCTGTCACTTTGGCTCTCAGCCTTTTCCTTTGCCTGGAAAGAGGGAACATGCCTGGAACCTCCTACGGTGCTTTTCTCGGCCCTAGCAGACTGCAGTTCAAAACATGCTAAACGTCCAGCAATAGCTCCCAAAGTAAAGAAGCTAGGCCTTAAAGGCATAGCTTGTCTGAAACCTCCTAACAGGACACACGAGCAGACCCTGTCACTTTTGCTCTCAGCCTTTTCCTTTGCCTGGAAAGAGGGAACATGCCTGGAACCTCCTACGGTGCTTTTCTCGGCCCTAGCAGACTGCAGTTCAAAACATGCTAAACGTCCAGCAATAACTCCCAAAGTAAAGAAGCTAGGCCTGAAAGGCATAGCTTGTCTGAAACCTCCTAACAGGACACACGAGCAGACCCTGTCACTTTGGCTCTCAGCCTTTTCCTTTGCCTGGAAAGAGGGAACATGCCTGGAACCTCCTACGGTGCTTTTCTCGGCCCTAGCAGACTGCAGTTCAAAACATGCTAAACGTCCAGCAATAGCTCCCAAAGTAAAGAAGCTAGGCCTGAAAGGCATAGCTTGTCTGAAACCTCCTAACAGGACACACGAGCAGACCCTGTCACTTTGCCTCTCAGCCTTTTCCTTTGCCTGGAAAGAGGGAACATGCCTGGAACCTCCTACGGTGCTTTTCTCGGCCCTAGCAGACTGCAGTTCAAAACATGCTAAACGTCCAGCAATAACTCCCAAAGTAAAGAAGCTAGGCCTGAAAGGCATAGCTTGTCTGAAACCTCCTAACAGGACACACGAGCAGACCCTGTCACTTTTGCTCTCAGCCTTTTCCTTTGCCTGGAAAGAGGGAACATGCCTGGAACCTCCTACGGTGCTTTTCTCGGCCCTAGCAGACTGCAGTTCAAAACATGCTAAACGTCCAGCAATAGCTCCCAAAGTAAAGAAGCTAGGCCTGAAAGGCATAGCTTGTCTGAAACCTCCTAACAGGACACACGAGCAGACCCTGTCACTTTGGCTCTCAGCCTTTTCCTTTGCCTGGAAAGAGGGAACATGCCTGGAACCTCCTACGGTGCTTTTCTCGGCCCTAGCAGACTGCAGTTCAAAACATGCTAAACGTCCAGCAATAGCTCCCAAAGTAAAGAAGCTAGGCCTGAAAGGCATAGCTTGTCTGAAACCTCCTAACAGGACACACGAGCAGACCCTGTCACTTTGCCTCTCAGCCTTTTCCTTTGCCTGGAAAGAGGGAACATGCCTGGAACCTCCTACGGTGCTTTTCTCGGCCCTAGCAGACTGCAGTTCAAAACATGCTAAACGTCCAGCAATAACTCCCAAAGTAAAGAAGCTAGGCCTGAAAGGCATAGCTTGTCTGAAACCTCCTAACAGGACACACGAGCAGACCCTGTCACTTTGGCTCTCAGCCTTTTCCTTTGCCTGGAAAGAGGGAACATGCCTGGAACCTCCTACGGTGCTTTTCTCGGCCCTAGCAGACTGCAGTTCAAAACATGCTAAACGTCCAGCAATAGCTCCCAAAGTAAAGAAGCTAGGCCTGAAAGGCATAGTTTGTCTGAAACCTCCTAACAGGACACACGAGCAGACCCTGTCACTTTGGCTCTCAGCCTTTTCCTTTGCCTGGAAAGAGGGAACATGCCTGGAACCTCCTACGGTGCTTTTCTCGGCCCTAGCAGACTGCAGTTCAAAACATGCTAAACGTCCAGCAATAACTCCCAAAGTAAAGAAGCTAGGCCTGAAAGGCATAGCTTGTCTGAAACCTCCTAACAGGACACACGAGCAGACCCTGTCACTTTGGCTCTCAGCCTTTTCCTTTGCCTGGAAAGAGGGAACATGCCTGGAACCTCCTACGGTGCTTTTCTCGGCCCTAGCAGACTGCAGTTCAAACCATGCTAAACGTCCAGCAATAACTCCCAAAGTAAAGAAGCTAGGCCTGAAAGGCATAGCTTGTCTGAAACCTCCTAACAGGACACACGAGCAGACCCTGTCACTTTGGCTCTCAGCCTTTTCCTTTGCCTGGAAAGAGGGAACATGCCTGGAACCTCCTACGGTTCTTTTCTCTGCCCTAGCAGACTGCAGTTCAAAACATGCTAAACGTCCAGCAATAGCTCCCAAAGTAAAGAAGCTAGGCCTGAAAGGCATAGCTTGTCTGAAACCTCCTAACAGGACACACGAGCAGACCCTGTCACTTTGGCTCTCAGCCTTTTCCTTTGCCTGGAAAGAGGGAACATGCCTGGAACCTCCTACGGTGCTTTTCTCGGCCCTAGCAGACTGCAGTTCAAAACATGCTAAACGTCCAGCAATAACTCCCAAAGTAAAGAAGCTAGGCCTGAAAGGCATAGCTTGTCTGAAACCTCCTAACAGGACACACGAGCAGCCCCTGTCACTTTGCCTCTCAGCCTTTTCCTTTGCCTGGAAAGAGGGAACATGCCTGGAACCTCCTACGGTGCTTTTCTCGGCCCTAGCAGACTGCAGTTCAAAACATGCTAAACGTCCAGCAATAACTCCCAAAGTAAAGAAGCTAGGCCTGAAAGGCATAGCTTGTCTGAAACCTCCTAACAGGACACACGAGCAGACCCTGTCACTTTGGCTCTCAGCCTTTTCCTTTGCCTGGAAAGAGGGAACATGCCTGGAACCTCCTACGGTGCTTTTCTCGGCCCTAGCAGACTGCAGTTCAAAACATGCTAAACGTCCAGCAATAGCTCCCAAAGTAAAGAAGCTAGGCCTGAAAGGCATAGCTTGTCTGAAACCTCCTAACAGGACACACGAGCAGACCCTGTCACTTTGGCTCTCAGCCTTTTCCTTTGCCTGGAAAGAGGGAACATGTGTGAACCTCCTACGGTGCTTTTCTCGGCCCTAGCAGACTGCAGTTCAAAACATGCTAAACGTCCAGCAATAACTCCCAAAGTAAAGAAGCTAGGCCTGAAAGGCATAGCTTGTCTGAAACCTCCTAACAGGACACACGAGCAGACCCTGTCACTTTGGCTCTCAGCCTTTTCCTTTGCCTGGAAAGAGGGAACATGCCTGGAACCTCCTACGGTGCTTTTCTCGGCCCTAGCAGACTGCAGTTCAAAACATGCTAAACGTCCAGCAATAGCTCCCAAAGTAAAGAAGCTAGGCCTGAAAGGCATAGCTTGTCTGAAACCTCCTAACAGGACACACGAGCAGACCCTGTCACTTTGGCTCTCAGCCTTTTCCTTTGCCTGGAAAGAGGGAACATGCCTGGAACCTCCTACGGTGCTTTTCTCGGCCCTAGCAGACTGCAGTTCAAAACATGCTAAACGTCCAGCAATAGCTCCCAAAGTAAAGAAGCTAGGCCTGAAAGGCATAGCTTGTCTGAAACCTCCTAACAGGACACACGAGCAGACCCTGTCACTTTGGCTCTCAGCCTTTTCCTTTGCCTGGAAAGAGGGAACATGCCTGGAACCTCCTACGGTGCTTTTCTCGGCCCTAGTAGACTGCAGTTCAAAACATGCTAAACGTCCAGCAATAGCTCCCAAAGTAAAGAAGCTAGGCCTGAAAGGCATAGCTTGTCTGAAACCTCCTAACAGGACACACGAGCAGACCCTGTCACTTTTGCTCTCAGCCTTTTCCTTTGCCTGGAAAGAGGGAACATGCCTGGAACCTCCTACGGTGCTTTTCTCGGCCCTAGCAGACTGCAGTTCAAAACATGCTAAACGTCCAGCAATAACTCCCAAAGTAAAGAAGCTAGGCCTGAAAGGCATAGCTTGTCTGAAACCTCCTAACAGGACACACGAGCAGACCCTGTCACTTTGGCTCTCAGCCTTTTCCTTTGCCTGGAAAGAGGGAACATGCCTGGAACCTCCTACGGTGCTTTTCTCGGCCCTAGCAGACTGCAGTTCAAAACATGCTAAACGTCCAGCAATAACTCCCAAAGTAAAGAAGCTAGGCCTGAAAGGCATAGCTTGTCTGAAACCTCCTAACAGGACACACGAGCAGACCCTGTCACTTTGGCTCTCAGCCTTTTCCTTTGCCTGGAAAGAGGGAACATGCCTGGAACCTCCTACGGTGCTTTTCTCGGCCCTAGCAGACTGCAGTTCAAAACATGCTAAACGTCCAGCAATAACTCCCAAAGTAAAGAAGCTAGGCCTTAAAGGCATAGCTTGTCTGAAACCTCCTAACAGGACACACGAGCAGACCCTTTCACTTTGGCTCTCAGCCTTTTCCTTTGCCTGGAAATAGGGAACATGCCTGGAACCTCCTACGGTGCTTTTCTCGGCCCTAGCAGACTGCAGTTCAAAACATGCTAAACGTCCAGCAATAGCTCCCAAAGTAAAGAAGCTAGGCCTGAAAGGCATAGCTTGTCTGAAACCTCCTAACAGGACACACGAGCAGACCCTGTCACTTTGGCTCTCAGCCTTTTCCTTTGCCTGGAAAGAGGGAACATGTGTGAACCTCCTACGGTGCTTTTCTCGGCCCTAGCAGACTGCAGTTCAAAACATGCTAAACGTCCAGCAATAACTCCCAAAGTAAAGAAGCTAGGCCTGAAAGGCATAGCTTGTCTGAAACCTCCTAACAGGACACACGAGCAGCCCCTGTCACTTTGGCTCTCAGCCTTTTCCTTTGCCTGGAAAGAGGGAACATGCCTGGAACCTCCTACGGTGCTTTTCTCGGCCCTAGCAGACTGCAGTTCAAAACATGCTAAACGTCCAGCAATAGCTCCCAAAGTAAAGAAGCTAGGCCTGAAAGGCATAGCTTGTCTGAAACCTCCTAACAGGACACACGAGCAGACCCTGTCACTTTGGCTCTCAGCCTTTTCCTTTGCCTGGAAAGAGGGAACATGCCTGGAACCTCCTACGGTGCTTTTCTCGGCCCTAGCAGACTGCAGTTCAAAACATGCTAAACGTCCAGCAATAACTCCCAAAGTAAAGAAGCTAGGCCTGAAAGGCATAGCTTGTCTGAAACCTCCTAACAGGACACACGAGCAGACCCTGTCACTTTGGCTCTCAGCCTTTTCCTTTGCCTGGAAAGAGGGAACATGCCTGGAACCTCCTACGGTGCTTTTCTCGGCCCTAGCAGACTGCAGTTCAAAACATGCTAAACGTCCAGCAATAGCTCCCAAAGTAAAGAAGCTAGGCCTGAAAGGCATAGCTTGTCTGAAACCTCCTAACAGGACACACGAGCAGACCCTGTCACTTTTGCTCTCAGCCTTTTCCTTTGCCTGGAAAGAGGGAACATGCCTGGAACCTCCTACGGTGCTTTTCTCGGCCCTAGCAGACTGCAGTTCAAAACATGCTAAACGTCCAGCAATAACTCCCAAAGTAAAGAAGCTAGGCCTGAAAGGCATAGCTTGTCTGAAACCTCCTAACAGGACACACGAGCAGACCCTGTCACTTTGGCTCTCAGCCTTTTCCTTTGCCTGGAAAGAGGGAACATGCCTGGAACCTCCTACGGTGCTTTTCTCGGCCCTAGCAGACTGCAGTTCAAAACATGCTAAACGTCCAGCAATAACTCCCAAAGTAAAGAAGCTAGGCCTGAAAGGCATAGCTTGTCTGAAACCTCCTAACAGGACACACGAGTAGACCCTGTCACTTTGGCTCTCAGCCTTTTCCTTTGCCTGGAAAGAGGGAACATGCCTGGAACCTCCTACGGTGCTTTTCTCGGCCCTAGCAGACTGCAGTTCAAAACATGCTAAACGTCCAGCAATAGCTCCCAAAGTAAAGAAGCTAGGCCTGATAGGCATAGCTTGTCTGAAACCTCCTAACAGGACACACGAGCAGACCCTGTCACTTTGGCTCTCAGCCTTTTCCTTTGCCTGGAAAGAGGGAACATGCCTGGAACCTCCTATGGTGCTTTTCTCGGCCCTAGCAGACTGCAGTTCAAAACATGCTAAACGTCCAGCAATAGCTCCCAAAGTAAAGAAGCTAGGCCTGAAAGGCATAGCTTGTCTGAAACCTCCTAACAGGACACACGAGCAGACCCTGTCACTTTGCCTCTCAGCCTTTTCCTTTGCCTGGAAAGAGGGAACATGCCTGGAACCTCCTACGGTGCTTTTCTCGGCCCTAGCAGACTGCAGTTCAAAACATGCTAAACGTCCAGCTATAGCTCCCAAAGTAAAGAAGCTAGGCCTGATAGGCATAGCTTGTCTGAAACCTCCTAACAGGACACACGAGCAGACCCTGTCACTTTGGCTCTCAGCCTTTTCCTTTGCCTGGAAAGAGGGAACATGCCTGGAACCTCCTACGGTGCTTTTCTCGGCCCTAGCAGACTGCAGTTCAAAACATGCTAAACGTCCAGCAATAGCTCCCAAAGTAAAGAAGCTAGGCCTGAAAGGCATAGCTTGTCTGAAACCTCCTAACAGGACACACGAGCAGACCCTGTCACTTTGCCTCTCAGCCTTTTCCTTTGCCTGGAAAGAGGGAACATGCCTGGAACCTCCTACGGTGCTTTTCTCGGCCCTAGTAGACTGCAGTTCAAAACATGCTAAACGTCCAGCAATAACTCCCAAAGTAAAGAAGCTAGGCCTGAAAGGCATAGCTTGTCTGAAACCTCCTAACAGGACACACGAGCAGACCCTGTCACTTTGGCTCTCAGCCTTTTCCTTTGCCTGGAAAGAGGGAACATGCCTGGAACCTCCTACGGTGCTTTTCTCGGCCCTAGCAGACTGCAGTTCAAAACATGCTAAACGTCCAGCAATAGCTCCCAAAGTAAAGAAGCTAGGCCTGAAAGGCATAGCTTGTCTGAAACCTCCTAACAGGACACACGAGCAGACCCTGTCACTTTGGCTCTCAGCCTTTTCCTTTGCCTGGAAAGAGGGAACATGTGTGAACCTCCTACGGTGCTTTTCTCGGCCCTAGCAGACTGCAGTTCAAAACATGCTAAACGTCCAGCAATAACTCCCAAAGTAAAGAAGCTAGGCCTGAAAGGCATAGCTTGTCTGAAACCTCCTAACAGGACACACGAGCAGACCCTGTCACTTTGGCTCTCAGCCTTTTCCTTTGCCTGGAAAGAGGGAACATGCCTGGAACCTCCTACGGTGCTTTTCTCGGCCCTAGCAGACTGCAGTTCAAAACATGCTAAACGTCCAGCAATAACTCCCAAAGTAAAGAAGCTAGGCCTGAAAGGCATAGCTTGTCTGAAACCTCCTAACAGGACACACGAGCAGACCCTGTCACTTTGGCTCTCAGCCTTTTCCTTTGCCTGGAAAGAGGGAACATGCCTGGAACCTCCTACGGTGCTTTTCTCGGCCCTAGCAGACTGCAGTTCAAAACATGCTAAACGTCCAGCAATAGCTCCCAAAGTAAAGAAGCTAGGCCTGAAAGGCATAGCTTGTCTGAAACCTCCTAACAGGACACACGAGCAGACCCTGTCACTTTGGCTCTCAGCCTTTTCCTTTGCCTGGAAAGAGGGAACATGTGTGAACCTCCTACGGTGCTTTTCTCGGCCCTAGCAGACTGCAGTTCAAAACATGCTAAACGTCCAGCAATAACTCCCAAAGTAAAGAAGCTAGGCCTGAAAGGCATAGCTTGTCTGAAACCTCCTAACAGGACACACGAGCAGACCCTGTCACTTTGGCTCTCAGCCTTTTCCTTTGCCTGGAAAGAGGGAACATGCCTGGAACCTCCTACGGTGCTTTTCTCGGCCCTAGCAGACTGCAGTTCAAAACATGCTAAACGTCCAGCAATAACTCCCAAAGTAAAGAAGCTAGGCCTGAAAGGCATAGCTTGTCTGAAACCTCCTAACAGGACACACGAGCAGACCCTGTCACTTTGGCTCTCAGCCTTTTCCTTTGCCTGGAAAGAGGGAACATGCCTGGAACCTCCTACGGTGCTTTTCTCGGCCCTAGCAGACTGCAGTTCAAAACATGCTAAACGTCCAGCAATAACTCCCAAAGTAAAGAAGCTAGGCCTGAAAGGCATAGCTTGTCTGAAACCTCCTAACAGGACACACGAGCAGACCCTGTCACTTTGGCTCTCAGCCTTTTCCTTTGCCTGGAAAGAGGGAACATGCCTGGAACCTCCTACGGTGCTTTTCTCGGCCCTAGCAGACTGCAGTTCAAAACATGCTAAACGTCCAGCAATAACTCCCAAAGAAAAGAAGCTAGGCCTGAAAGGCATAGCTTGTCTGAAACCTCCTAACAGGACACACGAGCAGCCCCTGTCACTTTGGCTCTCAGCCTTTTCCTTTGCCTGGAAAGAGGGAACATGCCTGGAACCTCCTACGGTGCTTTTCTCGGCCCTAGCAGACTGCAGTTCAAAACATGCTAAACGTCCAGCAATAACTCCCAAAGTAAAGAAGCTAGGCCTGAAAGGCATAGCTTGTCTGAAACCTCCTAACAGGACACACGAGCAGACCCTGTCACTTTGGCTCTCAGCCTTTTCCTTTGCCTGGAAAGAGGGAACATGCCTGGAACCTCCTACGGTGCTTTTCTCGGCCCTAGCAGACTGCAGTTCAAAACATGCTAAACGTCCAGCAATAACTCCCAAAGTAAAGAAGCTAGGCCTGAAAGGCATAGCTTGTCTGAAACCTCCTAACAGGACACACGAGCAGACCCTGTCACTTTGGCTCTCAGCCTTTTCCTTTGCCTGGAAAGAGGGAACATGCCTGGAACCTCCTACGGTGCTTTTCTCGGCCCTAGCAGACTGCAGTTCAAAACATGCTAAACGTCCAGCAATAGCTCCCAAAGTAAAGAAGCTAGGCCTGAAAGGCATAGCTTGTCTGAAACCTCCTAACAGGACACACGAGCAGACCCTGTCACTTTTGCTCTCAGCCTTTTCCTTTGCCTGGAAAGAGGGAACATGCCTGGAACCTCCTACGGTGCTTTTCTCGGCCCTAGCAGACTGCAGTTCAAAACATGCTAAACGTCCAGCAATAACTCCCAAAGTAAAGAAGCTAGGCCTGAAAGGCATAGCTTGTCTGAAACCTCCTAACAGGACACACGAGCAGACCCTGTCACTTTGGCTCTCAGCCTTTTCCTTTGCCTGGAAAGAGGGAACATGCCTGGAACCTCCTACGGTGCTTTTCTCGGCCCTAGCAGACTGCAGTTCAAAACATGCTAAACGTCCAGCAATAACTCCCAAAGTAAAGAAGCTAGGCCTGAAAGGCATAGCTTGTCTGAAACCTCCTAACAGGACACACGAGCAGACCCTGTCACTTTGGCTCTCAGCCTTTTCCTTTGCCTGGAAAGAGGGAACATGCCTGGAACCTCCTACGGTGCTTTTCTCGGCCCTAGCAGACTGCAGTTCAAAACATGCTAAACGTCCAGCAATAGCTCCCAAAGTAAAGAAGCTAGGCCTGAAAGGCATAGCTTGTCTGAAACCTCCTAACAGGACACACGAGCAGACCCTGTCACTTTGGCTCTCAGCCTTTTCCTTTGCCTGGAAAGAGGGAACATGCCTGGAACCTCCTACGGTGCTTTTCTCGGCCCTAGCAGACTGCAGTTCAAAACATGCTAAACGTCCAGCAATAACTCCCAAAGTAAAGAAGCTAGGCCTGAAAGGCATAGCTTGTCTGAAACCTCCTAACAGGACACAGGAGCAGACCCTGTCACTTTGGCTCTCAGCCTTTTCCTTTGCCTGGAAAGAGGGAACATGCCTGGAACCTCCTACGGTGCTTTTCTCGGCCCTAGCAGACTGCAGTTCAAAACATGCTAAACGTCCAGCAATAGCTCCCAAAGTAAAGAAGCTAGGCCTGAAAGGCATAGCTTGTCTGAAACCTCCTAACAGGACACACGAGCAGACCCTGTCACTTTGGCTCTCAGCCTTTTCCTTTGCCTGGAAAGAGGGAACATGTGTGAACCTCCTACGGTGCTTTTCTCGGCCCTAGCAGACTGCAGTTCAAAACATGCTAAACGTCCAGCAATAACTCCCAAAGTAAAGAAGCTAGGCCTGAAAGGCATAGCTTGTCTGAAACCTCCTAACAGGACACACGATCAGACCCTGTCACTTTGGCTCTCAGCCTTTTCCTTTGCCTGGAAAGAGGGAACATGCCTGGAACCTCCTACGGTGCTTTTCTCGGCCCTAGCAGACTGCAGTTCAAAACATGCTAAACGTCCAGCAATAGCTCCCAAAGTAAAGAAGCTAGGCCTGAAAGGCATAGCTTGTCTGAAACCTCCTAACAGGACACACGAGCAGACCCTGTCACTTTGGCTCTCAGCCTTTTCCTTTGCCTGGAAAGAGGGAACATGCCTGGAACCTCCTACGGTGCTTTTCTCGGCCCTAGCAGACTGCAGTTCAAAACATGCTAAACGTCCAGCAATAGCTCCCAAAGTAAAGAAGCTAGGCCTGAAAGGCATAGCTTGTCTGAAACCTCTTAACAGGACACACGAGCAGACCCTGTCACTTTGGCTCTCAGCCTTTTCCTTTGCCTGGAAAGAGGGAACATGCCTGGAACCTCCTACGGTGCTTTTCTCGGCCCTAGCAGACTGCAGTTCAAAACATGCTAAACGTCCAGCAATAACTCCCAAAGTAAAGAAGCTAGGCCTGAAAGGCATAGCTTGTCTGAAACCTCCTAACAGGACACACGAGCAGACCCTGTCACTTTGGCTCTCAGCCTTTTCCTTTGCCTGGAAAGAGGGAACATGCCTGGAACCTCCTACGGTGCTTTTCTCGGCCCTAGCAGACTGCAGTTCAAAACATGCTAAACGTCCAGCAATAACTCCCAAAGAAAAGAAGCTAGGCCTGAAAGGCATAGCTTGTCTGAAACCTCCTAACAGGACACACGAGCAGACCCTGTCACTTTGGCTCTCAGCCTTTTCCTTTGCTGGAAAGAGGGAACATGTGTGAACCTCCTACGGTGCTTTTCTCGGCCCTAGCAGACTGCAGTTCAAAACATGCTAAACGTCCAGCAATAACTCCCAAAGTAAAGAAGCTAGGCCTGAAAGGCATAGCTTGTCTGAAACCTCCTAACAGGACACACGAGCAGACCCTGTCACTTTGGCTCTCAGCCTTTTCCTTTGCCTGGAAAGAGGGAACATCCCTGGAACCTCCTACGGTGCTTTTCTCGGCCCTAGCAGACTGCAGTTCAAAACATGCTAAACGTCCAGCAATAACTCCCAAAGTAAAGAAGCTAGGCCTGAAAGGCATAGCTTGTCTGAAACCGCCTGACAGGACACACGAGCAGACCCTGTCACTTTGGCTCTCAGCCTTTTCCTTTGCCTGGAAAGAGGGAACATGCCTGGAACCTCCTACGGTGCTTTTCTCGGCCCTAGCAGACTGCAGTTCAAAACATGCTAAACGTCCAGCAATAACTCCCAAAGTAAAGAAGCTAGGCCTGAAAGGCATAGCTTGTCTGAAACCTCCTAACAGGACACACGAGCAGACCCTGTCACTTTGGCTCTCAGCCTTTTCCTTTGCCTGGAAAGAGGGAACATGCCTGGAACCTCCTACGGTGCTTTTCTCGGCCCTAGCAGACTGCAGTTCAAAACATGCTAAACGTCCAGCAATAACTCCCAAAGTAAAGAAGCTAGGCCTGAAAGGCATAGCTTGTCTGAAACCTCCTAACAGGACACACGAGCAGACCCTGTCACTTTGGCTCTCAGCCTTTTCCTTTGCCTGGAAAGAGGGAACATGCCTGGAACCTCCTACGGTGCTTTTCTCGGCCCTAGCAGACTGCAGTTCAAAACATGCTAAACGTCCAGCAATAACTCCCAAAGTAAAGAAGCTAGGCCTGAAAGGCATAGCTTGTCTGAAACCGCCTAACAGGACACACGAGCAGACCCTGTCACTTTGGCTCTCAGCCTTTTCCTTTGCCTGGAAAGAGGGAACATGCCTGGAACCTCCTACGGTGCTTTTCTCGGCCCTAGCAGACTGCAGTTCAAAACATGCTAAACGTCCAGCAATAACTCCCAAAGTAAAGAAGCTAGGCCGGAAAGGCATAGCTTGTCTGAAACCTCCTAACAGGACACACGAGCAGACCCTGTCACTTTGGCTCTCAGCCTTTTCCTTTGCCTGGAAAGAGGGAACATGCCTGGAACCTCCTACGGTGCTTTTCTCGGCCCTAGCAGACTGCAGTTCAAAACATGCTAAACGTCCAGCAATAACTCCCAAAGTAAAGAAGCTAGGCCAGAAAGGCATAGCTTGTCTGAAACCCCCTAACAGGACACACGAGCAGACCCTGTCACTTTGGCTCTCAGCCTTTTCCTTTGCCTGGAAAGAGGGAACATGCCTGGAACCTCCTATGGTGCTTTTCTCGGCCCTAGCAGACTGCAGTTCAAAACATGCTAAACGTCCAGCAATAACTCCCAAAGTAAAGAAGCTAGGCCTGAAAGGCATAGCTTGTCTGAAACCTCCTAACAGGACACACGAGCAGACCCTGTCACTTTGGCTCTCAGCCTTTTCCTTTGCCTGGAAAGAGGGAACATGCCTGGAACCTCCTACGGTGCTTTTCTCGGCCCTAGCAGACTGCAGTTCAAAACATGCTAAACGTCCAGCAATAGTTCCCAAAGTAAAGAAGCTAGGCCTGAAAGGCATAGCTTGTCTGAAACCTCCTAACAGGACACACGATCAGACCCTGTCACTTTGACTCTCAGCCTTTTCCTTTGCCTGGAAAGAGGGAACATGCCTGGAACCTCCTACGGTGCTTTTCTCGGCCCTAGCAGACTGCAGTTCAAAACATGCTAAACGTCCAGCAATAACTCCCAAAGTAAAGAAGCTAGGCCTGAAAGGCATAGCTTGTCTGAAACCTCCTAACAGGACACACGAGCAGACCCTGTCACTTTGGCTCTCAGCCTTTTCCTTTGCCTGGAAAGAGGGAACATGCCTGGAACCTCCTACGGTGCTTTTCTCGGCCCTAGCAGACTGCAGTTCAAAACATGCTAAACGTCCAGCAATAACTCCCAAAGTAAAGAAGCTAGGCCTGAAAGGCATAGCTTGTCTGAAACCTCCTAACAGGACACACGAGCAGACCCTGTCACTTTGGCTCTCAGCCTTTTCCTTTGCCTGGAAAGAGGGAACATGCCTGGAACCTCCTACGGTGCTTTTCTCGGCCCTAGCAGACTGCAGATCAAAACATGCTAAACGTCCAGCAATAACTCCCAAAGTAAAGAAGCTAGGCCTGAAAGGCATAGCTTGTCTGAAACCTCCTAACAGGACACACGAGCAGACCCTGTCACTTTGGCTCTCAGCCTTTTCCTTTGCCTGGAAAGAGGGAACATGCCTGGAACCTCCTATGGTGCTTTTCTCGGCCCTAGCAGACTGCAGTTCAAAACATGCTAAACGTCCAGCAATAACTCCCAAAGTAAAGAAGCTAGGCCTGAAAGGCATAGCTTGTCTGAAACCTCCTAACAGGACACACGAGCAGACCCTGTCACTTTGGCTCTCAGCCTTTTCCTTTGCCTGGAAAGAGGGAACATGCCTGGAACCTCCTACGGGGCTTTTCTCGGCCCTAGCAGACTGCAGTTCAAAACATGCTAAACGTCCAGCAATAACTCCCAAAGTAAAGAAGCTAGGCCTGAAAGGCATAGCTTGTCTGAAACCTCCTAACAGGACACACGAGCAGACCCTGTCACTTTGGCTCTCAGCCTTTTCCTTTGCCTGGAAAGAGGGAACATGCCTGGAACCTCCTACGGTGCTTTTCTCGGCCCTAGCAGACTGCAGTTCAAAACATGCTAAACGTCCAGCAATAACTCCCAAAGTAAAGAAGCTAGGCCTGAAAGGCATAGCTTGTCTGAAACCTCCTAACAGGACACACGAGCAGACCCTGTCACTTTGGCTCTCAGCCTTTTCCTTTGCCTGGAAAGAGGGAACATGCCTGGAACCTCCTACGGTGCTTTTCTCGGCCCTAGCAGACTGCAGTTCAAAACATGCTAAACGTCCAGCAATAGCTCCCAAAGTAAAGAAGCTAGGCCTGAAAGGCATAGCTTGTCTGAAACCTCCTAACAGGACACACGAGCAGACCCTGTCACTTTGGCTCTCAGCCTTTTCCTTTGCCTGGAAAGAGGGAACATGCCTGGAACCTCCTACGGTGCTTTTCTCGGCCCTAGCAGACTGCAGTTCAAAACATGCTAAACGTCCAGCAATAACTCCCAAAGTAAAGAAGCTAGGCCTGAAAGGCATAGCTTGTCTGAAACCTCCTAACAGGACACAGGAGCAGACCCTGTCACTTTGGCTCTCAGCCTTTTCCTTTGCCTGGAAAGAGGGAACATGCCTGGAACCTCCTACGGTGCTTTTCTCGGCCCTAGCAGACTGCAGTTCAAAACATGCTAAACGTCCAGCAATAGCTCCCAAAGTAAAGAAGCTAGGCCTGAAAGGCATAGCTTGTCTGAAACCTCCTAACAGGACACACGAGCAGACCCTGTCACTTTGGCTCTCAGCCTTTTCCTTTGCCTGGAAAGAGGGAACATGTGTGAACCTCCTACGGTGCTTTTCTCGGCCCTAGCAGACTGCAGTTCAAAACATGCTAAACGTCCAGCAATAACTCCCAAAGTAAAGAAGCTAGGCCTGAAAGGCATAGCTTGTCTGAAACCTCCTAACAGGACACACGATCAGACCCTGTCACTTTGGCTCTCAGCCTTTTCCTTTGCCTGGAAAGAGGGAACATGCCTGGAACCTCCTACGGTGCTTTTCTCGGCCCTAGCAGACTGCAGTTCAAAACATGCTAAACGTCCAGCAATAGCTCCCAAAGTAAAGAAGCTAGGCCTGAAAGGCATAGCTTGTCTGAAACCTCCTAACAGGACACACGAGCAGACCCTGTCACTTTGGCTCTCAGCCTTTTCCTTTGCCTGGAAAGAGGGAACATGCCTGGAACCTCCTACGGTGCTTTTCTCGGCCCTAGCAGACTGCAGTTCAAAACATGCTAAACGTCCAGCAATAGCTCCCAAAGTAAAGAAGCTAGGCCTGAAAGGCATAGCTTGTCTGAAACCTCTTAACAGGACACACGAGCAGACCCTGTCACTTTGGCTCTCAGCCTTTTCCTTTGCCTGGAAAGAGGGAACATGCCTGGAACCTCCTACGGTGCTTTTCTCGGCCCTAGCAGACTGCAGTTCAAAACATGCTAAACGTCCAGCAATAACTCCCAAAGTAAAGAAGCTAGGCCTGAAAGGCATAGCTTGTCTGAAACCTCCTAACAGGACACACGAGCAGACCCTGTCACTTTGGCTCTCAGCCTTTTCCTTTGCCTGGAAAGAGGGAACATGCCTGGAACCTCCTACGGTGCTTTTCTCGGCCCTAGCAGACTGCAGTTCAAAACATGCTAAACGTCCAGCAATAACTCCCAAAGAAAAGAAGCTAGGCCTGAAAGGCATAGCTTGTCTGAAACCTCCTAACAGGACACACGAGCAGACCCTGTCACTTTGGCTCTCAGCCTTTTCCTTTGCTGGAAAGAGGGAACATGTGTGAACCTCCTACGGTGCTTTTCTCGGCCCTAGCAGACTGCAGTTCAAAACATGCTAAACGTCCAGCAATAACTCCCAAAGTAAAGAAGCTAGGCCTGAAAGGCATAGCTTGTCTGAAACCTCCTAACAGGACACACGAGCAGACCCTGTCACTTTGGCTCTCAGCCTTTTCCTTTGCCTGGAAAGAGGGAACATCCCTGGAACCTCCTACGGTGCTTTTCTCGGCCCTAGCAGACTGCAGTTCAAAACATGCTAAACGTCCAGCAATAACTCCCAAAGTAAAGAAGCTAGGCCTGAAAGGCATAGCTTGTCTGAAACCTCCTAACAGGACACACGAGCAGACCCTGTCACTTTGGCTCTCAGCCTTTTCCTTTGCCTGGAAAGAGGGAACATGCCTGGAACCTCCTACGGTGTTTTTCTCGGCCCAAGCAGACTGCAGTTCAAAACATGCTAAACGTCCAGCAATAACTCCCAAAGTAAAGAAGCTAGGCCTGAAAGGCATAGCTTGTCTGAAACCGCCTGACAGGACACACGAGCAGACCCTGTCACTTTGGCTCTCAGCCTTTTCCTTTGCCTGGAAAGAGGGAACATGCCTGGAACCTCCTACGGTGCTTTTCTCGGCCCTAGCAGACTGCAGTTCAAAACATGCTAAACGTCCAGCAATAACTCCCAAAGTAAAGAAGCTAGGCCTGAAAGGCATAGCTTGTCTGAAACCTCCTAACAGGACACACGAGCAGACCCTGTCACTTTGGCTCTCAGCCTTTTCCTTTGCCTGGAAAGAGGGAACATGCCTGGAACCTCCTACGGTGCTTTTCTCGGCCCTAGCAGACTGCAGTTCAAAACATGCTAAACGTCCAGCAATAACTCCCAAAGTAAAGAAGCTAGGCCAGAAAGGCATAGCTTGTCTGAAACCCCCTAACAGGACACACGAGCAGACCCTGTCACTTTGGCTCTCAGCCTTTTCCTTTGCCTGGAAAGAGGGAACATGCCTGGAACCTCCTATGGTGCTTTTCTCGGCCCTAGCAGACTGCAGTTCAAAACATGCTAAACGTCCAGCAATAACTCCCAAAGTAAAGAAGCTAGGCCTGAAAGGCATAGCTTGTCTGAAACCTCCTAACAGGACACACGAGCAGACCCTGTCACTTTGGCTCTCAGCCTTTTCCTTTGCCTGGAAAGAGGGAACATGCCTGGAACCTCCTACGGTGCTTTTCTCGGCCCTAGCAGACTGCAGTTCAAAACATGCTAAACGTCCAGCAATAGTTCCCAAAGTAAAGAAGCTAGGCCTGAAAGGCATAGCTTGTCTGAAACCTCCTAACAGGACACACGATCAGACCCTGTCACTTTGACTCTCAGCCTTTTCCTTTGCCTGGAAAGAGGGAACATGCCTGGAACCTCCTACGGTGCTTTTCTCGGCCCTAGCAGACTGCAGTTCAAAACATGCTAAACGTCCAGCAATAACTCCCAAAGTAAAGAAGCTAGGCCTGAAAGGCATAGCTTGTCTGAAACCTCCTAACAGGACACACGAGCAGACCCTGTCACTTTGGCTCTCAGCCTTTTCCTTTGCCTGGAAAGAGGGAACATGCCTGGAACCTCCTACGGTGCTTTTCTCGGCCCTAGCAGACTGCAGTTCAAAACATGCTAAACGTCCAGCAATAACTCCCAAAGTAAAGAAGCTAGGCCTGAAAGGCATAGCTTGTCTGAAACCTCCTAACAGGACACACGAGCAGACCCTGTCACTTTGGCTCTCAGCCTTTTCCTTTGCCTGGAAAGAGGGAACATGCCTGGAACCTCCTACGGTGCTTTTCTCGGCCCTAGCAGACTGCAGTTCAAAACATGCTAAACGTCCAGCAATAACTCCCAAAGTAAAGAAGCTAGGCCTGAAAGGCATAGCTTGTCTGAAACCTCCTAACAGGACACACGAGCAGACCCTGTCACTTTGGCTCTCAGCCTTTTCCTTTGCCTGGAAAGAGGGAACATGCCTGGAACCTCCTACGGTGCTTTTCTCGGCCCTAGCAGACTGCAGTTCAAAACATGCTAAACGTCCAGCAATAACTCCCAAGTAAAGAAGCTAGGCCTGAAAGGCATAGCTTGTCTGAAACCTCCTAACAGGACACACGAGCAGACCCTGTCACTTTGGCTCTCAGCCTTTTCCTTTGCCTGGAAAGAGGGAACATGCCTGGAACCTCCTACGGGGCTTTTCTCGGCCCTAGCAGACTGCAGTTCAAAACATGCTAAACGTCCAGCAATAACTCCCAAAGTAAAGAAGCTAGGCCAGAAAGGCATAGCTTGTCTGAAACCCCCTAACAGGACACACGAGCAGACCCTGTCATTTTGGCTCTCAGCCTTTTCCTTTGCCTGGAAAGAGGGAACATGCCTGGAACCTCCTATGGTGCTTTTCTCGGCCCTAGCAGACTGCAGTTCAAAACATGCTAAACGTCCATCAATAACTCCCAAAGTAAAGAAGCTAGGCCTGAAAGGCATAGCTTGTCTGAAACCCCCTAACAGGACACACGAGCAGACCCTGTCACTTTGGCTCTCAGCCTTTTCCTTTGCCTGGAAAGAGGGAACATGCCTGGAACCTCCTACGGTGCTTTTCTCGGCCCTAGCAGACTGCAGTTCAAAACATGCTAAACGTCCAGCAATAACTCCCAAAGTAAAGAAGCTAGGCCTGAAAGGCATAGCTTGTCTGAAACCTCCTAACAGGACACACGAGCAGACCCTGTCACTTTGGCTCTCAGCCTTTTCCTTTGCCTGGAAAGAGGGAATATGCCTGGAACCTCCTACGGTGCTTTTCTCGGCCCTAGCAGACTGCAGTTCAAAACATGCTAAACGTCCAGCAATAACTCCCAAAGTAAAGAAGCTAGGCCTGAAAGGCATAGCTTGTCTGAAACCTCCTGACAGGACACACGAGCAGACCCTGTCACTTTGGCTCTCAGCCTTTTCCTTTGCCTGGAAAGAGGGAACATGCCTGGAACCTCCTACGGTGCTTTTCTCGGCCCTAGCAGACTGCAGTTCAAAACATGCTAAACGTCCAGCAATAACTCCCAAAGTAAAGAAGCTAGGCCTGAAAGGCATAGCTTGTCTGAAACCTCCTAACAGGACACACGAGTAGACCCTGTCACTTTGGCTCTCAGCCTTTTCCTTTGCCTGGAAAGAGGGAACATGCCTGGAACCTCCTACGGTGCTTTTCTCGGCCCTAGCAGACTGCAGTTCAAAACATGCTAAACGTCCAGCAATAACTCCCAAAGTAAAGAAGCTAGGCCTGAAAGGCATAGCTTGTCTGAAACCTCCTAACAGGACACACGAGCAGACCCTGTCACTTTGGCTCTCAGCCTTTTCCTTTGCCTGGAAAGAGGGAACATGCCTGGAACCTCCTACAGTGCTTTTCTCGGCCCTAGCAGACTGCAGGTCACAACATGCTAAACGTCCAGCAATAACTCCCAAAGTAAAGAAGCTAGGCCTGAAAGGCATAGCTTGTCTGAAACCTCCTAACAGGACACACGAGCAGACCCTGTCACTTTGGCTCTCAGCCTTTTCCTTTGCCTGGAAAGAGGGAACATGCCTGGAACCTCCTACGGTGCTTTTCTCGGCCCTAGCAGACTGCAGTTCAAAACATGCTAAACGTCCAGCAATAACTCCCAAAGTAAAGAAGCTAGGCCTGAAAGGCATAGCTTGTCTGAAACCTCCTAACAGGACACACGAGCAGACCCTGTCACTTTGGCTCTCAGCCTTTTCCTTTGCCTGGAAAGAGGGAACATGCCTGGAACCTCCTACGGTGCTTTTCTCGGCCCTAGCAGACTGCAGTTCAAAACATGCTAAACGTCCAGCAATAACTCCCAAAGTAAAGAAGCTAGGCCTGAAAGGCATAGCTTGTCTGAAACCTCCTAACAGGACACACGAGCAGACCCTGTCACTTTGGCTCTCAGCCTTTTCCTTTGCCTGGAAAGAGGGAACATGCCTGGAACCTCCTACGGTGCTTTTCTCGGCCCTAGCAGACTGCAGTTCAAAACATGCTAAACGTCCAGCAATAACTCCCAAAGTAAAGAAGCTAGGCCTGAAAGGCATAGCTTGTCTGAAACCTCCTAACAGGACACACGAGCAGACCCTGTCACTTTGGCTCTCAGCCTTTTCCTTTGCCTGGAAAGAGGGAACATGCCTGGAACCTCCTACGGTGCTTTTCTCGGCCCTAGCAGACTGCAGTTCAAAACATGCTAAACGTCCAGCAATAACTCCCAAAGTAAAGAAGCTAGGCCTGAAAGGCATAGCTTGTCTGAAACCTCCTAACAGGACACACGAGCAGACCCTGTCACTTTGGCTCTCAGCCTTTTCCTTTGCCTGGAAAGAGGGAACATGCCTGGAACCTCCTACGGTGCTTTTCTTGGCCCTAGCAGACTGCAGTTCAAAACATGCTAAACGTCCAGCAATAACTCCCAAAGTAAAGAAGCTAGGCCTGAAAGGCATAGCTTGTCTGAAACCTCCTAACAGGACACACGAGCAGACCATGTCACTTTGGCTCTCAGCCTTTTCCTTTGCCTGGAAAGAGGGAACATGCCTGGAACCTCCTACGGTGCTTTTCTCGGCCCTAGCAGACTGCAGTTCAAAACATGCTAAACGTCTTGCAATAACTCCCAAAGTAAAGAAGCTAGGCCTGAAAGGCATAGCTTGTCTGAAACCTCCTAACAGGACACACGAGCAGACCCTGTCACTTTGGCTCTCAGCCTTTTCCTTTGCCTGGAAAGAGGGAACATGCCTGGAACCTCCTACGGTGCTTTTCTCGGCCCTAGCAGACTGCAGTTCAAAACATGCTAAACGTCCAGCAATAACTCCCAAAGGAAAGAAGCTAGGCCTGAAAGGCATAGCTTGTCTGAAACCTCCTAACAGGACACACGAGCAGACCCTGTCACTTTGGCTCTCAGCCTTTTCCTTTGCCTGGAAAGAGGGAACATGCCTGGAACCTCCTACGGTGCTTTTCTCGGCCCTAGCAGACTGCAGTTCAAAACATGCTAAACGTCCAGCAATAACTCCCAAAGTAAAGAAGCTAGGCCTGAAAGGCATAGCTTGTCTGAAACCTCCTAACAGGACACACGAGCAGACCCTGTCACTTTGGCTCTCAGCCTTTTCCTTTGCCTGGAAAGAGGGAACATGCCTGGAACCTCCTACGGTGCTTTTCTCGGCCCTAGCAGACTGCAGTTCAAAACATGCTAAACGTCCAGCAATAACTCCCAAAGTAAAGAAGCTAGGCCTGAAAGGCATAGCTTGTCTGAAACCCCCTAACAGGACACACGAGCAGACCCTGTCACTTTGGCTCTCAGCCTTTTCCTTTGCCTGGAAAGAGGGAACATGCCTGGAACCTCCTACGGTGCTTTTCTCGGCCCTAGCAGACTGCAGTTCAAAACATGCTAAACGTCCAGCAATAACTCCCAAAGGAAAGAAGCTAGGCCTGAAAGGCATAGCTTGTCTGAAACCTCCTGACAGGACACACGAGCAGACCCTGTCACTTTGGCTCTCAGCCTTTTCCTTTGCCTGGAAAGAGGGAACATGCCTGGAACCTCCTACGGTGCTTTTCTCGGCCCTAGCAGACTGCAGTTCAAAACATGCTAAACGTCCAGCAATAACTCCCAAAGTAAAGAAGCTAGGCCTGAAAGGCATAGCTTGTCTGAAACCTCCTAACAGGACACACGAGCAGACCCTGTCACTTTGGCTCTCAGCCTTTTCCTTTGCCTGGAAAGAGGGAACATGCCTGGAACCTCCTACGGTGCTTTTCTCGGCCCTAGCAGACTGCAGTTCAAAACATGCTAAACGTCCAGCAATAACTCCCAAAGTAAAGAAGCTAGGCCTGAAAGGCATAGCTTGTCTGAAACCTCCTAACAGGACACACGAGCAGACCCTGTCACTTTGGCTCTCAGCCTTTTCCTTTGCCTGGAAAGAGGGAACATGCCTGGAACCTCCTACGGTGCTTTTCTCGGCCCTAGCAGACTGCAGGTCACAACATGCTAAACGTCCAGCAATAACTCCCAAAGTAAAGAAGCTAGGCCTGAAAGGCATAGCTTGTCTGAAACCGCCTAACAGGACACACGAGCAGACCCTGTCACTTTGGCTCTCAGCCTTTTCCTTTGCCTGGAAAGAGGGAACATGCCTGGAACCTCCTACGGTGCTTTTCTCGGCCCTAGCAGACTGCAGTTCAAAACATGCTAAACGTCCAGCAATAACTCCCAAAGTAAAGAAGCTAGGCCTGAAAGGCATAGCTTGTCTGAAACCTCCTAACAGGACACACGAGCAGACCCTGTCACTTTGGCTCTCAGCCTTTTCCTTTGCCTGGAAAGAGGGAACATGCCTGGAACCTCCTACGGTGCTTTTCTCGGCCCTAGCAGACTGCAGTTCAAAACATGCTAAACGTCCAGCAATAACTCCCAAAGTAAAGAAGCTAGGCCTGAAAGGCATAGCTTGTCTGAAACCTCCTAACAGGACACACGATCAGACCCTGTCACTTTGACTCTCAGCCTTTTCCTTTGCCTGGAAAGAGGGAACATGCCTGGAACCTCCTACGGTGCTTTTCTCGGCCCTAGCAGACTGCAGTTCAAAACATGCTAAACGTCCAGCAATAACTCCCAAAGTAAAGAAGCTAGGCCTGAAAGGCATAGCTTGTCTGAAACCTCCTAACAGGAACACGAGCAGACCCTGTCACTTTGGCTCTCAGCCTTTTCCTTTGCCTGGAAAGAGGGAACATGCCGGGAACCTCCTACGGTGCTTTTCTCGGCCCTAGCAGACTGCAGTTCAAAACATGCTAAACGTCCAGCAATAACTCCCAAAGTAAAGAAGCTAGGCCTGAAAGGCATAGCTTGTCTGAAACCTCCTAACAGGACACACGAGCAGACCCTGTCACTTTGGCTCTCAGCCTTTTCCTTTGCCTGGAAAGAGGGAACATGCCTGGAACCTCCTACGGTGCTTTTCTCGGCCCTAGCAGACTGCAGTTCAAAACATGCTAAACGTCCAGCAATAACTCCCAAAGTAAAGAAGCTAGGCCTGAAAGGCATAGCTTGTCTGAAACCTCCTAACAGGACACACGAGCAGACCCTGTCACTTTGGCTCTCAGCCTTTTCCTTTGCCTGGAAAGAGGGAACATGCCTGGAACCTCCTACGGTGCTTTTCTCGGCCCTAGCAGACTGCAGTTCAAAACATGCTAAACGTCCAGCAATAACTCCCAAAGTAAAGAAGCTAGGCCTGAAAGGCATAGCTTGTCTGAAACCTCCTAACAGGACACACGAGCAGACCCTGTCACTTTGGCTCTCAGCCTTTTCCTTTGCCTGGAAAGAGGGAACATGCCTGGAACCTCCTACGGTGCTTTTCTCGGCCCTAGCAGACTGCAGTTCAAAACATGCTAAACGTCCAGCAATAACTCCCAAAGTAAAGAAGCTAGGCCTGAAAGGCATAGCTTGTCTGAAACCTCCTAACAGGACACACGATCAGACCCTGTCACTTTGACTCTCAGCCTTTTCCTTTGCCTGGAAAGAGGGAACATGCCTGGAACCTCCTACGGTGCTTTTCTCGGCCCTAGCAGACTGCAGTTCAAAACATGCTAAACGTCCAGCAATAACTCCCAAAGTAAAGAAGCTAGGCCTGAAAGGCATAGCTTGTCTGAAACCTCCTAACAGGAACACGAGCAGACCCTGTCACTTTGGCTCTCAGCCTTTTCCTTTGCCTGGAAAGAGGGAACATGCCTGGAACCTCCTACGGTGCTTTTCTCGGCCCTAGCAGACTGCAGTTCAAAACATGCTAAACGTCCAGCAATAACTCCCAAAGTAAAGAAGCTAGGCCTGAAAGGCATAGCTTGTCTGAAACCTCCTAACAGGACACACGAGCAGACCCTGTCACTTTGGCTCTCAGCCTTTTCCTTTGCCTGGAAAGAGGGAACATGCCTGGAACCTCCTACGGTGCTTTTCTCGGCCCTAGCAGACTGCAGTTCAAAACATGCTAAACGTCCAGCAATAACTCCCAAAGTAAAGAAGCTAGGCCTGAAAGGCATAGCTTGTCTGAAACCCCCTAACAGGACACACGAGCAGACCCTGTCACTTTGGCTCTCAGCCTTTTCCTTTGCCTGGAAAGAGGGAACATGCCTGGAACCTCCTACGGTGCTTTTCTCGGCCCTAGCAGACTGCAGTTCAAAACATGCTAAACGTCCAGCAATAACTCCCAAAGTAAAGAAGCTAGGCCTGAAAGGCATAGCTTGTCTGAAACCTCCTAACAGGACACACGATCAGACCCTGTCACTTTGACTCTCAGCCTTTTCCTTTGCCTGGAAAGAGGGAACATGCCTGGAACCTCCTACGGTGCTTTTCTCGGCCCTAGCAGACTGCAGTTCAAAACATGCTAAACGTCCAGCAATAACTCCCAAAGTAAAGAAGCTAGGCCTGAAAGGCATAGCTTGTCTGAAACCTCCTAACAGGACACACGAGCAGACCCTATCACTTTGGCTCTCAGCCTTTTCCTTTGCCTGGAAAGAGGGAACATGCCTGGAACCTCCTACGGTGCTTTTCTCGGCCCTAGCAGACTGCAGTTCAAAACATGCTAAACGTCCAGCAATAACTCCCAAAGTAAAGAAGCTAGGCCTGAAAGGCATAGCTTGTCTGAAACCTCCTAACAGGACACACGAGCAGACGCTGTCACATTGGCTCTCAGCCTTTTCCTTTGCCTGGAAAGAGGGAACATGCCTGGAACCTCCTACGGTGCTTTTCTCGGCCCTAGCAGACTGCAGTTCAAAACATGCTAAACGTCCAGCAATAACTCCCAAAGTAAAGAAGCTAGGCCTGAAAGGCATAGCTTGTCTGAAACCTCCTAACAGGACACACGAGCAGACCCTGTCACTTTGACTCTCAGCCTTTTCCTTTGCCTGGAAAGAGGGAACATGCCTGGAACCTCCTACGGTGCTTTTCTCGGCCCTAGCAGACTGCAGTTCAAAACATGCTAAACGTCCAGCAATAACTCCCAAAGTAAAGAAGCTAGGCCTGAAAGGCATAGCTTGTCTGAAACCTCCTAACAGGAACACGAGCAGACCCTGTCACTTTGGCTCTCAGCCTTTTCCTTTGCCTGGAAAGAGGGAACATGCCTGGAACCTCCTACGGTGCTTTTCTCGGCCCTAGCAGACTGCAGTTCAAAACATGCTAAACGTCCAGCAATAACTCCCAAAGTAAAGAAGCTAGGCCTGAAAGGCATAGCTTGTCTGAAACCTCCTAACAGGACACACGAGCAGACCCTGTCACTTTGGCTCTCAGCCTTTTCCTTTGCCTGGAAAGAGGGAACATGCCTGGAACCTCCTACGGTGCTTTTCTCGGCCCTAGCAGACTGCAGTTCAAAACATGCTAAACGTCCAGCAATAACTCCCAAAGTAAAGAAGCTAGGCCTGAAAGGCATAGCTTGTCTGAAACCCCCTAACAGGACACACGAGCAGACCCTGTCACTTTGGCTCTCAGCCTTTTCCTTTGCCTGGAAAGAGGGAACATGCCTGGAACCTCCTACGGTGCTTTTCTCGGCCCTAGCAGACTGCAGTTCAAAACATGCTAAACGTCCAGCAATAACTCCCAAAGTAAAGAAGCTAGGCCTGAAAGGCATAGCTTGTCTGAAACCTCCTAACAGGACACACGAGCAGACCCTGTCACTTTGGCTCTCAGCCTTTTCCTTTGCCTGGAAAGAGGGAATATGCCTGGAACCTCCTACGGTGCTTTTCTCGGCCCTAGCAGACTGCAGTTCAAAACATGCTAAACGTCCAGCAATAACTCCCAAAGTAAAGAAGCTAGGCCTGAAAGGCATAGCTTGTCTGAAACCTCCTGACAGGACACACGAGCAGACCCTGTCACTTTGGCTCTCAGCCTTTTCCTTTGCCTGGAAAGAGGGAACATGCCTGGAACCTCCTACGGTGCTTTTCTCGGCCCTAGCAGACTGCAGTTCAAAACATGCTAAACGTCCAGCAATAACTCCCAAAGTAAAGAAGCTAGGCCTGAAAGGCATAGCTTGTCTGAAACCTCCTAACAGGACATACGAGTAGACCCTGTCACTTTGGCTCTCAGCCTTTTCCTTTGCCTGGAAAGAGGGAACATGCCTGGAACCTCCTACGGTGCTTTTCTCGGCCCTAGCAGACTGCAGTTCAAAACATGCTAAACGTCCAGCAATAACTCCCAAAGTAAAGAAGCTAGGCCTGAAAGGCATAGCTTGTCTGAAACCTCCTAACAGGACACACGAGCAGACCCTGTCACTTTGGCTCTCAGCCTTTTCCTTTGCCTGGAAAGAGGGAACATGCCTGGAACCTCCTACGGTGCTTTTCTCGGCCCTAGCAGACTGCAGGTCACAACATGCTAAACGTCCAGCAATAACTCCCAAAGTAAAGAAGCTAGGCCTGAAAGGCATAGCTTGTCTGAAACCTCCTAACAGGACACACGAGCAGACCCTGTCACTTTGGCTCTCAGCCTTTTCCTTTGCCTGGAAAGAGGGAACATGCCTGGAACCTCCTACGGTGCTTTTCTCGGCCCTAGCAGACTGCAGTTCAAAACATGCTAAACGTCCAGCAATAACTCCAAAAGTAAAGAAGCTAGGCCTGAAAGGCATAGCTTGTCTGAAACCTCCTGACAGGACACACGAGCAGACCCTGTCACTTTGGCTCTCAGCCTTTTCCTTTGCCTGGAAAGAGGGAACATGCCTGGAACCTCCTACGGTGCTTTTCTCGGCCCTAGCAGACTGCAGTTCAAAACATGCTAAACGTCCAGCAATAACTCCCAAAGTAAAGAAGCTAGGCCTGAAAGGCATAGCTTGTCTGAAACCTCCTAACAGGACACACGAGCAGACCCTGTCACTTTGGCTCTCAGCCTTTTCCTTTGCCTGGAAAGAGGGAACATGCCTGGAACCTCCTACGGTGCTTTACTCGGCCCTAGCAGACTGCAGTTCAAAACATGCTAAACGTCCAGCAATAACTCCCAAAGTAAAGAAGCTAGGCCTGAAAGGCATAGCTTGTCTGAAACCCCCTAACAGGACACACGAGCAGACCCTGTCACTTTGGCTCTCAGCCTTTTCCTTTGCCTGGAAAGAGGGAACATGCCTGGAACCTCCTACGGTGCTTTTCTCGGCCCTAGCAGACTGCAGTTCAAAACATGCTAAACGTCCAGCAATAACTCCCAAAGTAAAGAAGCTAGGCCTGAAAGGCATAGCTCGTCTGAAACCTCCTAACAGGACACACGAGCAGACCCTGTCACTTTGGCTCTCAGCCTTTTCCTTTGCCTGGAAAGAGGGAACATGCCTGGAACCTCCTACGGTGCTTTTCTTGGCCCTAGCAGACTGCAGTTCAAAACATGCTAAACGTCCAGCAATAACTCCCAAAGTAAAGAAGCTAGGCCTGAAAGGCATAGCTTGTCTGAAACCTCCTAACAGGACACACGAGCAGACCCTGTCACTTTGGCTCTCAGCCTTTTCCTTTGCCTGGAAAGAGGGAACATGCCTGGAACCTCCTACGGTGCTTTTCTCGGCCCTAGCAGACTGCAGTTCAAAACATGCTAAACGTCCAGCAATAACTCCCAAAGTAAAGAAGCTAGGCCTGAAAGGCATAGCTCGTCTGAAACCTCCTAACAGGACACACGAGCAGACCCTGTCACTTTGGCTCTCAGCCTTTTCCTTTGCCTGGAAAGAGAGAACATGCCTGGAACCTCCTACGGTGCTTTTCTCGGCCCTAGCAGACTGCAGGTCACAACATGCTAAACGTCCAGCAATAATTCCCAAAGGAAAGAAGCTAGGCCTGAAAGGCATAGCTCGTCTGAAACCTCCAAACAGGACACACGAGCAGACCCTGTCACTTTGGCTCTCAGCCTTTTCCTTTGCCTGGAAAGAGGGAACATGCCTGGAACCTCCTACGGGGCTTTTCTCGGCCCTAGCAGACTGCAGTTCAAAACATGCTAAACGTCCAGCAATAACTCCCAAAGTAAAGAAGCTAGGCCTGAAAGGCATAGCTTGTCTGAAACCTCCTAACAGGACACACGAGCAGACCCTGTCACTTTGGCTCTCAGCCTTTTCCTTTGCCTGGAAAGAGGGAACATGCCTGGAACCTCCTACGGTGCTTTTCTCGGCCCTAGCAGACTGCAGTTCAAAACATGCTAAACGTCCAGCAATAACTCCCAAAGTAAAGAAGCTAGGCCTGAAAGGCATAGCTCGTCTGAAACCTCCTAACAGGACACACGAGCAGACCCTGTCACTTTGGCTCTCAGCCTTTTCCTTTGCCTGGAAAGAGGGAACATGCCTGGAACCTCCTACGGTGCTTTTCTCGGCCCTAGCAGACTGCAGTTCAAAACATGCTAAACGTCCAGCAATAACTCCCAAAGTAAAGAAGCTAGGCCTGAAAGGCATAGCTCGTCTGAAACCTCCTAACAGGACACACGAGCAGACCCTGTCACTTTGGCTCTCAGCCTTTTCCTTTGCCTGGAAAGAGGGAACATGCCTGGAACCTCCTACGGTGCTTTTCTCGGCCCTAGCAGACTGCAGTTCAAAACATGCTAAACGTCCAGCAATAACTCCCAAAGTAAAGAAGCTAGGCCTGAAAGGCATAGCTTGTCTGAAACCTCCTAACAGGACACACGAGCAGACCCTGTCACTTTGGCTCTCAGCCTTTTCCTTTGCCTGGAAAGAGGGAACATGCCTGGAACCTCCTACGGTCTTTTCTCGGCCCTAGCAGACTGCAGTTCAAAACATGCTAAACGTCCAGCAATAACTCCCAAAGTAAAGAAGCTAGGCCTGAAAGGCATAGCTTGTCTGAAACCTCCTAACAGGACACACGAGCAGACCCTGTCACTTTGGCTCTCAGCCTTTTCCTTTGCCTGGAAAGAGGGAACATGCCTGGAACCTCCTACGGTGCTTTTCTCGGCCCTAGCAGACTGCAGTTCAAAACATGCTAAACGTCCAGCAATAACTCCCAAAGTAAAGAAGCTAGGCCTGAAAGGCATAGCTTGTCTGAAACCTCCTAACAGGACACACGAGCAGACCCTGTCACTTTGGCTCTCAGCCTTTTCCTTTGCCTGGAAAGAGGGAACATGCCTGGAACCTCCTACGGTGCTTTTCTCGGCCCTAGCAGACTGCAGTTCAAAACATGCTAAACGTCCAGCAATAACTTCCAAAGTAAAGAAGCTAGGCCTGAAAGGCATAGCTTGTCTGAAACCTCCTAACAGGACACACGAGCAGACCCTGTCACTTTGGCTCTCAGCCTTTTCCTTTGCCTGGAAAGAGGGAACATGCCTGGAACCTCCTACGGTGCTTTTCTCGGCCCTAGCAGACTGCAGTTCAAAACATGCTAAACGTCCAGCAATAACTCCCAAAGTAAAGAAGCTAGGCCTGAAAGGCATAGCTTGTCTGAAACCGCCTAACAGGACACACGAGCAGACCCTGTCACTTTGGCTCTCAGCCTTTTCCTTTGCCTGGAAAGAGGGAACATGCCTGGAACCTCCTACGGTGCTTTTCTCGGCCCTAGCAGACTGCAGTTCAAAACATGCTAAACGTCCAGCAATAACTCCCAAAGTAAAGAAGCTAGGCCTGAAAGGCATAGCTTGTCTGAAACCTCCTAACAGGACACACGAGCAGACCCTGTCACTTTGGCTCTCAGCCTTTTCCTTTGCCTGGAAAGAGGGAACATGCCTGGAACCTCCTACGGTGCTTTTCTCGGCCCTAGCAGACTGCAGTTCAAAACATGCTAAACGTCCAGCAATAACTCCCAAAGTAAAGAAGCTAGGCCTGCAAGGCATAGCTTGTCTGAAACCTCCTAACAGGACACACGAGCAGACCCTGTCACTTTGGCTCTCAGCCTTTTCCTTTGCCTGGAAAGAGGGAACATGCCTGGAACCTCCTACGGTGCTTTTCTCGGCCCTAGCAGACTGCAGTTCAAAACATGCTAAACGTCCAGCAATAACTCCCAAAGTAAAGAAGCTAGGCCTGAAAGGCATAGCTTGTCTGAAACCTCCTAACAGGACACACGAGCAGACCCTGTCACTTTGGCTCTCAGCCTTTTCCTTTGCCTGGAAAGAGGGAACATGCCTGGAACCTCCTACGGTGCTTTTCTCGGCCCTAGCAGACTGCAGTTCAAAACATGCTAAACGTCCAGCAATAACTCCCAAAGTAAAGAAGCTAGGCCTGAAAGGCATAGCTTGTCTGAAACCTCCTAACAGGACACACGAGCAGACCCTGTCACTTTGGCTCTCAGCCTTTTCCTTTGCCTGGAAAGAGGGAACATGCCTGGAACCTCCTACGGTGCTTTTCTCGGCCCTAGCAGACTGCAGTTCAAAACATGCTAAACGTCCAGCAATAACTCCCAAAGTAAAGAAGCTAGGCCTGAAAGGCATAGCTTGTCTGAAACCTCCTAACAGGACACACGAGCAGACCCTGTCACTTTGGCTCTCAGCCTTTTCCTTTGCCTGGAAAGAGGGAACATGCCTGGAACCTCCTACGGTGCTTTTCTCGGCCCTAGCAGACTGCAGTTCAAAACATGCTAAACGTCCAGCAATAACTCCCAAAGTAAAGAAACTAGGACTGAAAGGCATAGCTTGTCTGAAACCTCCTAACAGGACACACGAGCAGACCCTGTCACTTTGGCTCTCAGCCTTTTCCTTTGCCTGGAAAGAGGGAACATGCCTGGAACCTCCTACGGTGCTTTTCTCGGCCCTAGCAGACTGCAGTTCAAAACATGCTAAACGTCCAGCAATAACTCCCAAAGTAAAGAAGCTAGGCCTGAAAGGCATAGCTCGTCTGAAACCTCCTAACAGGACACACGAGCAGACCCTGTCACTTTGGCTCTCAGCCTTTTCCTTTGCCTGGAAAGAGGGAACATGCCTGGAACCTCCTACGGTGCTTTTCTCGGCCCTAGCAGACTGCAGTTCAAAACATGCTAAACGTCCAGCAATAACTCCCAAAGTAAAGAAGCTAGGCCTGAAAGGCATAGCTTGTCTGAAACCTCCTAACAGGACAAACGAGCAGACCCTGTCACTTTGGCTCTCAGCCTTTTCCTTTGCCTGGAAAGAGGGAACATGCCTGGAACCTCCTACGGTGCTTTTCTCGGCCCTAGCAGACTGCAGTTCAAAACATGCTAAACGTCCAGCAATAACTCCCAAAGTAAAGAAGCTAGGCCTGAAAGGCATAGCTTGTCTGAAACCTCCTAACAGGACACACGAGCAGACCCTGTCACTTTGGCTCTCAGCCTTTTCCTTTGCCTGGAAAGAGGGAACATGCCTGGAACCTCCTACGGTGCTTTTCTCGGCCCTAGCAGACTGCAGTTCAAAACATGCTAAACGTCCAGCAATAACTCCCAAAGTAAAGAAGCTAGGCCTGAAAGGCATAGCTTGTCTGAAACCTCCTAACAGGACACACGAGCAGACCCTGTCACTTTGGCTCTCAGCCTTTTCCTTTGCCTGGAAAGAGGGAACATGCCTGGAACCTCCTACGGTGCTTTTCTCGGCCCTAGCAGACTGCAGTTCAAAACATGCTAAACGTCCAGCAATAACTCCCAAAGTAAAGAAGCTAGGCTGGAAAGGCATAGCTCGTCTGAAACCTCCTAACAGGACACACGAGCAGACCCTGTCACTTTGGCTCTCAGCCTTTTCCTTTGCCTGGAAAGAGGGAACATGCCTGGAACCTCCTACGGTGCTTTTCTCGGCCCTAGCAGACTGCAGTTCAAAACATGCTAAACGTCCAGCAATAACTCCCAAAGTAAAGAAGCTAGGCCTGAAAGGCATAGCTTGTCTGAAACCTCCTAACAGGACACACGAGCAGACCCTGTCACTTTGGCTCTCAGCCTTTTCCTTTGCCTGGAAAGAGGGAACATGCCTGGAACCTCCTACGGTGCTTTTCTCGGCCCTAGCAGACTGCAGTTCAAAACATGCTAAACGTCCAGCAATAACTCCCAAAGTAAAGAGGCGAGGCCTGAAAGGCATAGCTTGTCTGAAACCTCCTAACAGGACACACGAGCAGACCCTGTCACTTTGGCTCTCAGCCTTTTCCTTTGCCTGGAAAGAGGGAACATGCCTGGAACCTCCTACGGTGCTTTTCTCGGCCCTAGCAGACTGCAGTTCAAAACATGCTAAACGTCCAGCAATAACTCCCAAAGTAAAGAAGCTAGGCCTGAAAGGCATAGCTCGTCTGAAACCTCCTAACAGGACACACGAGCAGACCCTGTCACTTTGGCTCTCAGCCTTTTCCTTTGCCTGGAAAGAGGGAACATGCCTGGAACCTCCTACGGTGCTTTTCTCGGCCCTAGCAGACTGCAGTTCAAAACATGCTAAACGTCCAGCAATAACTCCCAAAGTAAAGAAGCTAGGCCTGAAAGGCATAGCTTGTCTGAAACCTCCTAACAGGACACACGAGCAGACCCTGTCACTTTGGCTCTCAGCCTTTTCCTTTGCCTGGAAAGAGGGAACATGCCTGGAACCTCCTACGGTGCTTTTCTCGGCCCTAGCAGACTGCAGTTCAAAACATGCTAAACGTCCAGCAATAACTCCCAAAGTAAAGAAGCTAGGCTGGAAAGGCATAGCTCGTCTGAAACCTCCTAACAGGACACACGAGCAGACCCTGTCACTTTGGCTCTCAGCCTTTTCCTTTGCCTGGAAAGAGGGAACATGCCTGGAACCTCCTACGGTGCTTTTCTCGGCCCTAGCAGACTGCAGTTCAAAACATGCTAAACGTCCAGCAATAACTCCCAAAGTAAAGAAGCTAGGCCTGAAAGGCATAGCTTGTCTGAAACCTCCTAACAGGACACACGAGCAGACCCTGTCACTTTGGCTCTCAGCCTTTTCCTTTGCCTGGAAAGAGGGAACATGCCTGGAACCTCCTACGGTGCTTTTCTCGGCCCTAGCAGACTGCAGTTCAAAACATGCTAAACGTCCAGCAATAACTCCCAAAGTAAAGAGGCGAGGCCTGAAAGGCATAGCTTGTCTGAAACCTCCTAACAGGACACACGAGCAGACCCTGTCACTTTGGCTCTCAGCCTTTTCCTTTGCCTGGAAAGAGGGAACATGCCTGGAACCTCCTACGGTGCTTTTCTCGGCCCTAGCAGACTGCAGTTCAAAACATGCTAAACGTCCAGCAATAACTCCCAAAGTAAAGAAGCTAGGCCTGAAAGGCATAGCTTGTCTGAAACCTCCTAACAGGACACACGAGCAGACCCTGTCACTTTGGCTCTCAGCCTTTTCCTTTGCCTGGAAAGAGGGAACATGCCTGGAACCTCCTACGGTGCTTTTCTCGGCCCTAGCAGACTGCAGTTCAAAACATGCTAAACGTCCAGCAATAACTCCCAAAGTAAAGAAGCTAGGCCTGAAAGGCATAGCTCGTCTGAAACCTCCTAACAGGACACACGAGCAGACCCTGTCACTTTGGCTCTCAGCCTTTTCCTTTGCCTGGAAAGAGGGAACATGCCTGGAACCTCCTACGGTGCTTTTCTCGGCCCTAGCAGACTGCAGTTCAAAACATGCTAAATGTCCAGCAATAACTCCCAAAGTAAAGAAGCTAGGCCTGAAAGGCATAGCTTGTCTGAAACCTCCTAACAGGACACACGAGCAGACCCTGTCACTTTGGCTCTCAGCCTTTTCCTTTGCCTGGAAAGAGGGAACATGCCTGGAACCTCCTACGGTGCTTTTCTCGGCCCTAGCAGACTGCAGTTCAAAACATGCTAAACGTCCAGCAATAACTCCCAAAGTAAAGAATCTAGGCCTGAAAGGCATAGCTCGTCTGAAACCTCCTAACAGGACACACGAGCAGACCCTGTCACTTTGGCTCTCAGCCTTTTCCTTTGCCTGGAAAGAGGGAACATGCCTGGAACCTCCTACGGTGCTTTTCTCGGCCCTAGCAGACTGCAGTTCAAAACATGCTAAACGTCCAGCAATAACTCCCAAAGTAAAGAAGCTAGGCTGGAAAGGCATAACTCGTCTGAAACCTCCTAACAGGACAAACGAGCAGACCCTGTCACTTTGGCTCTCAGCCTTTTCCTTTGCCTGGAAAGAGGGAACATGCCTGGAACCTCCTACGGTGCTTTTCTCGGCCCTAGCAGACTGCAGTTCAAAACATGCTAAACGTCCAGCAATAACTCCCAAAGTAAAGAAGCTAGGCCTGAAAGGCATAGCTTGTCTGAAACCTCCTAACAGGACACACGAGCAGACCCTGTCACTTTGGCTCTCAGCCTTTTCCTTTGCCTGGAAAGAGGGAACATGCCTGGAACCTCCTACGGTGCTTTTCTCGGCCCTAGCAGACTGCAGTTCAAAACATGCTAAACGTCCAGCAATAACTCCCAAAGTAAAGAAGCTAGGCCTGAAAGGCATAGCTTGTCTGAAACCTCCTAACAGGACACACGAGCAGACCCTGTCACTTTGGCTCTCAGCCTTTTCCTTTGCCTGGAAAGAGGGAACATGCCTGGAACCTCCTACGGTGCTTTTCTCGGCCCTAGCAGACTGCAGTTCAAAACATGCTAAACGTCCAGCAATAACTCCCAAAGTAAAGAAGCTAGGCCTGAAAGGCATAGCTTGTCTGAAACCTCCTAACAGGACACACGAGCAGACCCTGTCACTTTGGCTCTCAGCCTTTTCCTTTGCCTGGAAAGAGGGAACATGCCTGGAACCTCCTACGGTGCTTTTCTCGGCCCTAGCAGACTGCAGTTCAAAACATGCTAAACGTCCAGCAATAACTCCCAAAGTAAAGAAGCTAGGCTGGAAAGGCATAGCTCGTCTGAAACCTCCTAACAGGACACACGAGCAGACCCTGTCACTTTGGCTCTCAGCCTTTTCCTTTGCCTGGAAAGAGGGAACATGCCTGGAACCTGCTACGGTGCTTTTCTCGGCCCTAGCAGACTGCAGTTCAAAACATGCTAAACGTCCAGCAATAACTCCCAAAGTAAAGAAGCTAGGCCTGAAAGGCATAGCTCGTCTGAAACCTCCTAACAGGACACACGAGCAGACCCTGTCACTTTGGCTCTCAGCCTTTTCCTTTGCCTGGAAAGAGGGAACATGCCTGGAACCTCCTACGGTGCTTTTCTCGGCCCTAGCAGACTGCAGTTCAAAACATGCTAAACGTCCAGCAATAACTCCCAAAGTAAAGAAGCTAGGCCTGAAAGGCATAGCTTGTCTGAAACCTCCTAACAGGACACACGAGCAGACCCTGTCACTTTGGCTCTCAGCCTTTTCCTTTGCCTGGAAAGAGGGAACATGCCTGGAACCTCCTACGGTGCTTTTCTCGGCTCTAGCAGACTGCAGTTCAAAACATGCTAAACGTCCAGCAATAACTCCCAAAGTAAAGAAGCTAGGCCTGAAAGGCATAGCTTGTCTGAAACCTCCTAACAGGACACACGAGCAGACCCTGTCACTTTGGCTCTCAGCCTTTTCCTTTGCCTGGAAAGAGGGAACATGCCTGGAACCTCCTACGGTGCTTTTCTCGGCCCTAGCAGACTGCAGTTCAAAACATGCTAAACGTCCAGCAATAACTCCCAAAGTAAAGAAGCTAGGCCTGAAAGGCATAGCTTGTCTGAAACCTCCTAACAGGACACACGAGCAGACCCTGTCACTTTGGCTCTCAGCCTTTTCCTTTGCCTGGAAAGAGGGAACATGCCTGGAACCTCCTACGGTGCTTTTCTCGGCCCTAGCAGACTGCAGTTCAAAACATGCTAAACGTCCAGCAATAACTCCCAAAGTAAAGAAGCTAGGCCTGAAAGGCATAGCTCGTCTGAAACCTCCTAACAGGACACACGAGCAGACCCTGTCACTTTGGCTCTCAGCCTTTTCCTTTGCCTGGAAAGAGGGAACATGCCTGGAACCTCCTACGGTGCTTTTCTCGGACCTAGCAGACTGCAGTTCAAAACATGCTAAACGTCCAGCAATAACTCCCAAAGTAAAGAAGCTAGGCCTGAAAGGCATAGCTTGTCTGAAACCTCCTAACAGGTTACACGAGCAGACCCTGTCACTTTGGCTCTCAGCCTTTTCCTTTGCCTGGAAAGAGGGAACATGCCTGGAACCTCCTACGGTGCTTTTCTCGGCCCTAGCAGACTGCAGTTCAAAACATGCTAAACGTCCAGCAATAACTCCCAAAGTAAAGAAGCTAGGCCTGAAAGGCATAGCTCGTCTGAAACCTCCAAACAGGACACACGAGCAGACCCTGTCACTTTGGCTCTCAGCCTTTTCCTTTGCCTGGAAAGAGGGAACATGCCTGGAACCTCCTACGGTGCTTTTCTCGGCCCTAGCAGACTGCAGTTCAAAACATGCTAAACGTCCAGCAATAACTCCCAAAGTAAAGAAGCTAGGCCTGAAAGGCATAGCTCGTCTGAAACCGCCTAACAGGACACACGAGCAGACCCTGTCACTTTGGCTCTCAGCCTTTTCCTTTGCCTGGAAAGAGGGAACATGCCTGGAACCTCCTACGGTGCTTTTCTCGGCCCTAGCAGACTGCAGTTCAAAACATGCTAAACGTCCAGCAATAACTCCCAAAGTAAAGAAGCTAGGCCTGAAAGGCATAGCTTGTCTGAAACCTCCTAACAGGACACACGAGCAGACCCTGTCACTTTGGCTCTCAGCCTTTTCCTTTGCCTGGAAAGAGGGAACATGCCTGGAACCTCCTACGGTGCTTTTCTCGGCCCTAGCAGACTGCAGTTCAAAACATGCTAAACGTCCAGCAATAACTCCCAAAGTAAAGAAGCTAGGCCTGAAAGGCATAGCTTGTCTGAAACCTCCTAACAGGACACACGAGCAGACCCTGTCACTTTGGCTCTCAGCCTTTTCCTTTGCCTGGAAAGAGGGAACATGCCTGGAACCTCCTACGGTGCTTTTCTCGGCCCTAGCAGACTGCAGTTCAAAACATGCTAAACGTCCAGCAATAACTCCCAAAGTAAAGAAGCTAGGCCTGAAAGGCATAACTTGTCTGAAACCTCCTAACAGGACACACGAGCAGACCCTGTCACTTTGGCTCTCAGCCTTTTCCTTTGCCTGGAAAGAGGGAACATGCCTGGAACCTCCTACGGTGCTTTTCTCGGACCTAGCAGACTGCAGTTCAAAACATGCTAAACGTCCAGCAATAACTCCCAAAGTAAAGAAGCTAGGCCTGAAAGGCATAGCTTGTCTGAAACCTCCTAACAGGTTACACGAGCAGACCCTGTCACTTTGGCTCTCAGCCTTTTCCTTTGCCTGGAAAGTGGGAACATGCCTGGAACCTCCTACGGTGCTTTTCTCGGCCCTAGCAGACTGCAGTTCAAAACATGCTAAACGTCCAGCAATAACTCCCAAAGTAAAGAAGCTAGGCCTGAAAGGCATAGCTCGTCTGAAACCTCCTAACAGGACACACGAGCAGACCCTGTCACTTTGGCTCTCAGCCTTTTCCTTTGCCTGGAAAGAGGGAACATGCCTGGAACCTCCTACGGGGCTTTTCTCGGCCCTAGCAGACTGCAGTTCAAAACATGCTAAACGTCCAGCAATAACTCCCAAAGTAAAGAAGCTAGGCCTGAAAGGCATAGCTCGTCTGAAACCTCCAAACAGGACACACGAGCAGACCCTGTCACTTTGGCTCTCAGCCTTTTCCTTTGCCTGGAAAGAGGGAACATGCCTGGAACCTCCTACGGTGCTTTTCTCGGCCCTAGCAGACTGCAGTTCAAAACATGCTAAACGTCCAGCAATAACTCCCAAAGTAAAGAAGCTAGGCCTGAAAGGCATAGCTCGTCTGAAACCGCCTAACAGGACACACGAGCAGACCCTTTCACTTTGGCTCTCAGCCTTTTCCTTTGCCTGGAAAGAGGGAACATGCCTGGAACCTCCTACGGTGCTTTTCTCGGCCCTAGCAGACTGCAGTTCAAAACATGCTAAACGTCCAGCAATAACTCCCAAAGTAAAGAAGCTAGGCCTGAAAGGCATAGCTTGTCTGAAACCTCCTAACAGGACACACGAGCAGACCCTGTCACTTTGGCTCTCAGCCTTTTCCTTTGCCTGGAAAGAGGGAACATGCCTGGAACCTCCTACGGTGCTTTTCTCGGCCCTAGCAGACTGCAGTTCAAAACATGCTAAACGTCCAGCAATAACTCCCAAAGTAAAGAAGCTAGGCCTGAAAGGCATAGCTTGTCTGAAACCTCCTAACAGGACACACGAGCAGACCCTGTCACTTTGGCTCTCAGCCTTTTCCCTTGCCTGGAAAGAGGGAACATGCCTGGAACCTCCTACGGTGCTTTTCTCGGCCCTAGCAGACTGCAGTTCAAAACATGCTAAACGTCCAGCAATAACTCCCAAAGTAAAGAAGCTAGGCCTGAAAGGCATAGCTTGTCTGAAACCTCCTAACAGGACACACGAGCAGACCCTGTCACTTTGGCTCTCAGCCTTTTCCTTTGCCTGGAAAGAGGGAACATGCCTGGAACCTCCTACGGTGCTTTTCTCGGCCCTAGCAGACTGCAGTTCAAACCATGCTAAACGTCTAGAAATAACTCCCAAAGTAAAGAAGCTAGGCCTGAAAGGCATAGCTTGTCTGAAACCTCCTAACAGGACACACGAGCAGACCCTGTCACTTTGGCTCTCAGCCTTTTCCTTTGCCTGGAAAGAGGGAACATGCCTGGAACCTCCTACGGTGCTTTTCTCGGCCCTAGCAGACTGCAGTTCAAAACATGCTAAACGTCCAGCAATAACTCCCAAAGTAAAGAAGCTAGGCCTGAAAGGCATAGCTTGTCTGAAACCTCCTAACAGGACACACGAGCAGCCCCTGTCACTTTGGCTCTCAGCCTTTTCCTTTGCCTGGAAAGAGGGAACATGCCTGGAACCTCCTACGGTGCTTTTCTCGGCCCTAGCAGACTGCAGTTCAAAACATGCTAAACGTCCAGCAATAACTCCCAAAGTAAAGAAGCTAGGCCTGAAAGGCATAGCTTGTCTGAAACCTCCTAACAGGACACACGAGCAGCCCCTGTCACTTTGGCTCTCAGCCTTTTCCTTTGCCTGGAAAGAGGGAACATGCCTGGAACCTCCTACGGTGCTTTTCTCGGCCCTAGCAGACTGCAGTTCAAAACATGCTAAACGTCCAGCAATAACTCCCAAAGTAAAGAAGCTAGGCCTGAAAGGCATAGCTTGTCTGAAACCTCCTAACAGGACACACGAGCAGACCCTGTGACTTTGGCTCTCAGCCTTTTCCTTTGCCTGGAAAGAGGGAACATGCCTGGAACCTCCTACGGTGCTTTTCTCGGCCCTAGCAGACTGCAGTTCAAAACATGCTAAACGTCCAGCAATAACTCCCAAAGTAAAGAAGCTAGGCCTGAAAGGCATAGCTTGTCTGAAACCTCCTAACAGGACACACGAGCAGACCCTGTCACTTTGGCTCTCAGCCTTTTCCTTTGCCTGGAAAGAGGGAACATGCCTGGAACCTCCTACGGTGCTTTTCTCGGCCCTAGCAGACTGCAGTTCAAAACATGCTAAACGTCCAGCAATAACTCCCAAAGTAAAGAAGCTAGGCCTGAAAGGCATAGCTTGTCTGAAACCTCCTAACAGGACACACGAGCAGACCCAGTCACTTTGGCTCTCAGCCTTTTCCTTTGCCTGGAAAGAGGGAACATGCCTAGAACCTCCTACGGTGCTTTTCTCGGCCCTAGCAGACTGCAGTTCAAAACATGCTAAACGTCCAGCAATAACTCCCAAAGTAAAGAAGCTAGGCCTGAAAGGCATAGCTCGTCTGAAACCTCCTAACAGGACACACGAGCAGACCCTGTCACTTTGGCTCTCAGCCTTTTCCTTTGCCTGGAAAGAGGGAACATGCCTGGAACCTCCTACGGTGCTTTTCTCGGCCCTAGCAGACTGCAGTTCAAAACATGCTAAACGTCCAGCAATAACTCCCAAAGTAAAGAAGCTAGGCCTGAAAGGCATAGCTTGTCTGAAACCTCCTAACAGGTTACACGAGCAGACCCTGTCACTTTGGCTCTCAGCCTTTTCCTTTGCCTGGAAAGTGGGAACATGCCTGGAACCTCCTACGGTGCTTTTCTCGGCCCTAGCAGACTGCAGTTCAAAACATGCTAAACGTCCAGCAATAACTCCCAAAGTAAAGAAGCTAGGCCTGAAAGGCATAGCTCGTCTGAAACCTCCTAACAGGACACACGAGCAGACCCTGTCACTTTGGCTCTCAGCCTTTTCCTTTGCCTGGAAAGAGGGAACATGCCTGGAACCTCCTACGGGGCTTTTCTCGGCCCTAGCAGACTGCAGTTCAAAACATGCTAAACGTCCAGCAATAACTCCCAAAGTAAAGAAGCTAGGCCTGAAAGGCATAGCTCGTCTGAAACCTCCAAACAGGACACACGAGCAGACCCTGTCACTTTGGCTCTCAGCCTTTTCCTTTGCCTGGAAAGAGGGAACATGCCTGGAACCTCCTACGGTGCTTTTCTCGGCCCTAGCAGACTGCAGTTCAAAACATGCTAAACGTCCAGCAATAACTCCCAAAGTAAAGAAGCTAGGCCTGAAAGGCATAGCTCGTCTGAAACCGCCTAACAGGACACACGAGCAGACCCTGTCACTTTGGCTCTCAGCCTTTTCCTTTGCCTGGAAAGAGGGAACATGCCTGGAACCTCCTACGGTGCTTTTCTCGGCCCTAGCAGACTGCAGTTCAAAACATGCTAAACGTCCAGCAATAACTCCCAAAGTAAAGAAGCTAGGCCTGAAAGGCATAGCTTGTCTGAAACCTCCTAACAGGACACACGAGCAGACCCTGTCACTTTGGCTCTCAGCCTTTTCCTTTGCCTGGAAAGAGGGAACATGCCTGGAACCTCCTACGGTGCTTTTCTCGGCCCTAGCAGACTGCAGTTCAAAACATGCTAAACGTCCAGCAATAACTCCCAAAGTAAAGAAGCTAGGCCTGAAAGGCATAGCTTGTCTGAAACCTCCTAACAGGACACACGAGCAGACCCTGTCACTTTGGCTCTCAGCCTTTTCCCTTGCCTGGAAAGAGGGAACATGCCTGGAACCTCCTACGGTGCTTTTCTCGGCCCTAGCAGACTGCAGTTCAAAACATGCTAAACGTCCAGCAATAACTCCCAAAGTAAAGAAGCTAGGCCTGAAAGGCATAGCTTGTCTGAAACCTCCTAACAGGACACACGAGCAGACCCTGTCACTTTGGCTCTCAGCCTTTTCCTTTGCCTGGAAAGAGGGAACATGCCTGGAACCTCCTACGGTGCTTTTCTCGGCCCTAGCAGACTGCAGTTCAAACCATGCTAAACGTCCAGCAATAACTCCCAAAGTAAAGAAGCTAGGCCTGAAAGGCATAGCTTGTCTGAAACCTCCTAACAGGACACACGAGCAGACCCTGTCACTTTGGCTCTCAGCCTTTTCCTTTGCCTGGAAAGAGGGAACATGCCTGGAACCTCCTACGGTGCTTTTCTCGGCCCTAGCAGACTGCAGTTCAAAACATGCTAAACGTCCAGCAATAACTCCCAAAGTAAAGAAGCTAGGCCTGAAAGGCATAGCTCGTCTGAAACCTCCTAACAGGACACACGAGCAGACCCTGTCACTTTGGCTCTCAGCCTTTTCCTTTGCCTGGAAAGAGGGAACATGCCTGGAACCTCCTACGGTGCTTTTCTCGGCCCTAGCAGACTGCAGTTCAAAACATGCTAAACGTCCAGCAATAACTCCCAAAGTAAAGAAGCTAGGCCTGAAAGGCATAGCTTGTCTGAAACCTCCTAACAGGACACACGAGCAGACCCTGTCACTTTGGCTCTCAGCCTTTTCCTTTGCCTGGAAAGAGGGAACATGCCTGGAACCTCCTACGGTGCTTTTCTCGGCCCTAGCAGACTGCAGTTCAAAACATGCTAAACGTCCAGCAATAACTCCCAAAGTAAAGAAGCTAGGCCTGAAAGGCATAGCTTGTCTGAAACCTCCTAACAGGACACACGAGCAGACCCTGTCACTTTGGCTCTCAGCCTTTTCCTTTGCCTGGAAAGAGGGAACATGCCTGGAACCTCCTACGGTGCTTTTCTCGGCCCTAGCAGACTGCAGTTCAAAACATGCTAAACGTCCAGCAATAACTCCCAAAGTAAAGAAGCTAGGCCTGAAAGGCATAGCTTGTCTGAAACCTCCTAACAGGACACACGAGCAGACCCAGTCACTTTGGCTCTCAGCCTTTTCCTTTGCCTGGAAAGAGGGAACATGCCTGGAACCTCCTACGGTGCTTTTCTCGGCCCTAGCAGACTGCAGTTCAAAACATGCTAAACGTCCAGCAATAACTCCCAAAGTAAAGAAGCTAGGCCTGAAAGGCATAGCTCGTCTGAAACCTCCTAACAGGACACACGAGCAGACCCTGTCACTTTGGCTATCAGCCTTTTCCTTTGCCTGGAAAGAGGGAACATGCCTGGAACCTCCTACGGTGCTTTTCTCGGCCCTAGCAGACTGCAGTTCAAAACATGCTAAACGTCCAGCAATAACTCCCAAAGTAAAGAAGCTAGGCCTGAAAGGCATAGCTCGTCTGAAACCTCCTAACAGGACACACGAGCAGACCCTGTCACTTTGGCTCTCAGCCTTTTCCTTTGCCTGGAAAGAGGGAACATGCCTGGAACCTCCTACGGTGCTTTTCTCGGCCCTAGCAGACTGCAGTTCAAAACATGCTAAACGTCCAGCAATAACTCCCAAAGTAAAGAAGCTAGGCCTGAAAGGCATAGCTCGTCTGAAACCTCCTAACAGGACACACGAGCAGACCCTGTCACTTTGGCTCTCAGCCTTTTCCTTTGCCTGGAAAGAGGGAACATGCCTGGAACCTCCTACGGTGCTTTTCTCGGCCCTAGCAGACTGCAGTTCAAAACATGCTAAACGTCCAGCAATAACTCCCAAAGTAAAGAAGCTAGGCATGAAAGGCATAGCTTGTCTGAAACCTCCTAACAGGACACACGAGCAGACCCTGTCACTTTGGCTCTCAGCCTTTTCCTTTGCCTGGAAAGAGGGAACATGCCTGGAACCTCCTACGGTGCTTTTCTCGGCCCTAGCAGACTGCAGTTCAAACCATGCTAAACGTCCAGCAATAACTCCCAAAGTAAAGAAGCTAGGCCTGAAAGGCATAGCTTGTCTGAAACCGCCTAACAGGACACACGAGCAAACCCTGTCACTTTGGCTCTCAGCCTTTTCCTTTGCCTGGAAAGAGGGAACATGCCTGGAACCTCCTACGGTGCTTTTCTCGGACCTAGCAGAATGCAGTTCAAAACATGCTAAACGTCCAGCAATAACTCCCAAAGTAAAGAAGCTAGGCCTGAAAGGCATAGCTCGTCTGAAACCTCCTAACAGGACACACGAGCAGACCCTGTCACTTTGGCTCTCAGCCTTTTCCTTTGCCTGGAAAGAGGGAACATGCCTGGAACCTCCTACGGTGCTTTTCTCGGCCCTAGCAGACTGCAGTTCAAAACATGCTAAACGTCCAGCAATAACTCCCAAAGTAAAGAAGCTAGGCCTGAAAGGCATAGCTCGTCTGAAACCTCCTAACAGGACACACGAGCAGACCCTGTCACTTTGGCTCTCAGCCTTTTCCTTTGCCTGGAAAGAGGGAACATGCCTGGAACCTCCTACGGTGCTTTTCTCGGCCCTAGCAGACTGCAGTTCAAAACATGCTAAACGTCCAGCAATAACTCCCAAAGTAAAGAAGCTAGGCCTGAAAGGCATAGCTCGTCTGAAACCTCCTAACAGGACACACGAGCAGACCCTGTCACTTTGGCTCTCAGCCTTTTCCTTTGCCTGGAAAGAGGGAACATGCCTGGAACCTCCTACGGTGCTTTTCTCGGCCCTAGCAGACTGCAGTTCAAAACATGCTAAACGTCCAGCAATAACTCCCAAAGTAAAGAAGCTAGGCCTGAAAGGCATAGCTCGTCTGAAACCTCCTAACAGGACACACGAGCAGACCCTGTCACTTTGGCTCTCAGCCTTTTCCTTTGCCTGGAAAGAGGGAACATGCCTGGAACCTCCTACGGTGCTTTTCTCGGCCCTAGCAGACTGCAGTTCAAAACATGCTAAACGTCCAGCAATAACTCCCAAAGTAAAGAAGCTAGGCCTGAAAGGCATAGCTCGTCTGAAACCTCCTAACAGGACACACGAGCAGACCCTGTCACTTTGGCTCTCAGCCTTTACCTTTGCCTGGAAAGAGGGAACATGCCTGGAACCTCCTACGGTGCTTTTCTCGGCCCTAGCAGACTGCAGTTCAAAACATGCTAAACGTCCAGCAATAACTCCCAAAGTAAAGAAGCTAGGCCTGAAAGGCATAGCTTGTCTGAAACCTCCTAACAGGACACACGAGCAGACCCTGTCACTTTGGCTCTCAGCCTTTTCCTTTGCCTGGAAAGAGGGAACATGCCTGGAACCTCCTACGGTGCTTTTCTCGGCCCTAGCAGACTGCAGTTCAAAACATGCTAAACGTCCAGCAATAACTCCCAAAGTAAAGAAGCTAGGCCTGAAAGGCATAGCTCGTCTGAAACCTCCTAACAGGACACACGAGCAGACCCTGTCACTTTGGCTCTCAGCCTTTTCCTTTGCCTGGAAAGAGGGAACATGCCTGGAACCTCCTACGGTGCTTTTCTCGGCCCTAGCAGACTGCAGTTCAAAACATGCTAAACGTCCAGCAATAACTCCCAAAGTAAAGAAGCTAGGCCTGAAAGGCATAGCTTGTCTGAAACCTCCTAACAGGACACACGAGCAGACCCTGTCACTTTGGCTCTCAGCCTTTTCCTTTGCCTGGAAAGAGGGAACATGCCTGGAACCTCCTACGGTGCTTTTCTCGGCCCTAGCAGACTGCAGTTCAAAACATGCTAAACGTCCAGCAATAACTCCCAAAGTAAAGAAGCTAGGCCTGAAAGGCATAGCTTGTCTGAAACCTCCTAACAGGACACACGAGCAGACCCTGTCACTTTGGCTCTCAGCCTTTTCCCTTGCCTGGAAAGAGGGAACATGCCTGGAACCTCCTACGGTGCTTTTCTCGGCCCTAGCAGACTGCAGTTCAAAACATGCTAAACGTCCAGCAATAACTCCCAAAGTAAAGAAGCTAGGCCTGAAAGGCATAGCTTGTCTGAAACCTCCTAACAGGACACACGAGCAGACCCTGTCACTTTGGCTCTCAGCCTTTTCCTTTGCCTGGAAAGAGGGAACATGCCTGGAACCTCCTACGGTGCTTTTCTCGGCCCTAGCAGACTGCAGTTCAAAACATGCTAAACGTCCAGCAATAACTCCCAAAGTAAAGAAGCTAGGCCTGAAAGGCATAGCTCGTCTGAAACCTCCTAACAGGACACACGAGCAGACCCTGTCACTTTGGCTCTCAGCCTTTTCCTTTGCCTGGAAAGAGGGAACATGCCTGGAACCTCCTACGGTGCTTTTCTCGGCCCTAGCAGACTGCAGTTCAAAACATGCTAAACGTCCAGCAATAACTCCCAAAGTAAAGAAGCTAGGCCTGAAAGGCATAGCTCGTCTGAAACCTCCTAACAGGACACACGAGCAGACCCTGTCACTTTGGCTCTCAGCCTTTTCCTTTGCCTGGAAAGAGGGAACATGCCTGGAACCTCCTACGGTGCTTTTCTCGGCCCTAGCAGACTGCAGTTCAAAACATGCTAAACGTCCAGCAATAACTCCCAAAGTAAAGAAGCTAGGCCTGAAAGGCATAGCTCGTCTGAAACCTCCTAACAGGACACACGAGCAGACCCTGTCACTTTGGCTCTCAGCCTTTTCCTTTGCCTGGAAAGAGGGAACATGCCTGGAACCTCCTACGGTGCTTTTCTCGGCCCTAGCAGACTGCAGTTCAAAACATGCTAAACGTCCAGCAATAACTCCCAAAGTAAAGAAGCTAGGCCTGAAAGGCATAGCTCGTCTGAAACCTCCTAACAGGACACACGAGCAGACCCTGTCACTTTGGCTCTCAGCCTTTTCCTTTGCCTGGAAAGAGGGAACATGCCTGGAACCTCCTACGGTGCTTTTCTCGGCCCTAGCAGACTGCAGTTCAAAACATGCTAAACGTCCAGCAATAACTCCCAAAGTAAAGAAGCTAGGCCTGAAAGGCATAGCTCGTCTGAAACCTCCTAACAGGACACACGAGCAGACCCTGTCACTTTGGCTCTCAGCCTTTTCCTTTGCCTGGAAAGAGGGAACATGCCTGGAACCTCCTACGGTGCTTTTCTCGGCCCTAGCAGACTGCAGTTCAAAACATGCTAAACGTCCAGCAATAACTCCCAAAGTAAAGAAGCTAGGCCTGAAAGGCATAGCTCGTCTGAAACCTCCTAACAGGACACACGAGCAGACCCTGTCACTTTGGCTCTCAGCCTTTTCCTTTGCCTGGAAAGAGGGAACATGCCTGGAACCTCCTACGGTGCTTTTCTCGGCCCTAGCAGACTGCAGTTCAAAACATGCTAAACGTCCAGCAATAACTCCCAAAGTAAAGAAGCTAGGCCTGAAAGGCATAGCTCGTCTGAAACCTCCTAACAGGACACACGAGCAGACCCTGTCACTTTGGCTCTCAGCCTTTTCCTTTGCCTGGAAAGAGGGAACATGCCTGGAACCTCCTACGGTGCTTTTCTCGGCCCTAGCAGACTGCAGTTCAAAACATGCTAAACGTCCAGCAATAACTCCCAAAGTAAAGAAGCTAGGCCTGAAAGGCATAGCTCGTCTGAAACCTCCTAACAGGACACACGAGCAGACCCTGTCACTTTGGCTCTCAGCCTTTTCCTTTGCCTGGAAAGAGGGAACATGCCTGGAACCTCCTACGGTGCTTTTCTCGGCCCTAGCAGACTGCAGTTCAAAACATGCTAAACGTCCAGCAATAACTCCCAAAGTAAAGAAGCTAGGCCTGAAAGGCATAGCTCGTCTGAAACCTCCTAACAGGACACACGAGCAGACCCTGTCACTTTGGCTCTCAGCCTTTTCCTTTGCCTGGAAAGAGGGAACATGCCTGGAACCTCCTACGGTGCTTTTCTCGGCCCTAGCAGACTGCAGTTCAAAACATGCTAAACGTCCAGCAATAACTCCCAAAGTAAAGAAGCTAGGCCTGAAAGGCATAGCTCGTCTGAAACCTCCTAACAGGACACACGAGCAGACCCTGTCACTTTGGCTCTCAGCCTTTTCCTTTGCCTGGAAAGAGGGAACATGCCTGGAACCTCCTACGGTGCTTTTCTCGGCCCTAGCAGACTGCAGTTCAAAACATGCTAAACGTCCAGCAATAACTCCCAAAGTAAAGAAGCTAGGCCTGAAAGGCATAGCTCGTCTGAAACCTCCTAACAGGACACACGAGCAGACCCTGTCACTTTGGCTCTCAGCCTTTTCCTTTGCCTGGAAAGAGGGAACATGCCTGGAACCTCCTACGGTGCTTTTCTCGGCCCTAGCAGACTGCAGTTCAAAACATGCTAAACGTCCAGCAATAACTCCCAAAGTAAAGAAGCTAGGCCTGAAAGGCATAGCTCGTCTGAAACCTCCTAACAGGACACACGAGCAGACCCTGTCACTTTGGCTCTCAGCCTTTTCCTTTGCCTGGAAAGAGGGAACATGCCTGGAACCTCCTACGGTGCTTTTCTCGGCCCTAGCAGACTGCAGTTCAAAACATGCTAAACGTCCAGCAATAACTCCCAAAGTAAAGAAGCTAGGCCTGAAAGGCATAGCTCGTCTGAAACCTCCTAACAGGACACACGAGCAGACCCTGTCACTTTGGCTCTCAGCCTTTTCCTTTGCCTGGAAAGAGGGAACATGCCTGGAACCTCCTACGGTGCTTTTCTCGGCCCTAGCAGACTGCAGTTCAAAACATGCTAAACGTCCAGCAATAACTCCCAAAGTAAAGAAGCTAGGCCTGAAAGGCATAGCTTGTCTGAAACCTCCTAACAGGACACACGAGCAGACCCTGTCACTTTGGCTCTCAGCCTTTTCCTTTGCCTGGAAAGAGGGAACATGCCTGGAACCTCCTACGGTGCTTTTCTCGGCCCTAGCAGACTGCAGTTCAAAACATGCTAAACGTCCAGCAATAACTCCCAAAGTAAAGAAGCTAGGCCTGAAAGGCATAGCTCGTCTGAAACCTCCTAACAGGACACACGAGCAGACCCTGTCACTTTGGCTCTCAGCCTTTTCCTTTGCCTGGAAAGAGGGAACATGCCTGGAACCTCCTACGGTGCTTTTCTCGGCCCTAGCAGACTGCAGTTCAAAACATGCTAAACGTCCAGCAATAACTCCCAAAGTAAAGAAGCTAGGCCTGAAAGGCATAGCTTGTCTGAAACCTCCTAACAGGACACACGAGCAGACCCTGTCACTTTGGCTCTCAGTCTTTTCCCTTGCCTGGAAAGAGGGAACATGCCTGGAACCTCCTACGGTGCTTTTCTCGGCCCTAGCAGACTGCAGTTCAAAACATGCTAAACGTCCAGCAATAACTCCCAAAGTAAAGAAGCTAGGCTTGAAAGGCATAGCTTGTCTGAAACCTCCTAACAGGACACACGAGCAGACCCTGTCACTTTGGCTCTCAGCCTTTTCCTTTGCCTGGAAAGAGGGAACATGCCTGGAACCTCCTACGGTGCTTTTCTCGGCCCTAGCAGACTGCAGTTCAAAACATGCTAAACGTCCAGCAATAACTCCCAAAGTAAAGAAGCTAGGCCTGAAAGGCATAGCTCGTCTGAAACCTCCTAACAGGACACACGAGCAGACCCTGTCACTTTGGCTCTCAGCCTTTTCCTTTGCCTGGAAAGAGGGAACATGCCTGGAACCTCCTACGGTGCTTTTCTCGGCCCTAGCAGACTGCAGTTCAAAACATGCTAAACGTCCAGCAATAACTCCCAAAGTAAAGAAGCTAGGCCTGAAAGGCATAGCTCGTCTGAAACCTCCTAACAGGACACACGAGCAGACCCTGTCACTTTGGCTCTCAGCCTTTTCCTTTGCCTGGAAAGAGGGAACATGCCTGGAACCTCCTACGGTGCTTTTCTCGGCCCTAGCAGACTGCAGTTCAAAACATGCTAAACGTCCAGCAATAACTCCCAAAGTAAAGAAGCTAGGCCTGAAAGGCATAGCTCGTCTGAAACCTCCTAACAGGACACACGAGCAGACCCTGTCACTTTGGCTCTCAGCCTTTTCCTTTGCCTGGAAAGAGGGAACATGCCTGGAACCTCCTACGGTGCTTTTCTCGGCCCTAGCAGACTGCAGTTCAAAACATGCTAAACGTCCAGCAATAACTCCCAAAGTAAAGAAGCTAGGCCTGAAAGGCATAGCTTGTCTGAAACCTCCTAACAGGACACACGAGCAGACCCTGTCACTTTGGCTCTCAGCCTTTTCCTTTGCCTGGAAAGAGGGAACATGCCTGGAACCTCCTACGGTGCTTTTCTCGGCCCTAGCAGACTGCAGTTCAAAACATGCTAAACGTCCAGCAATAACTCCCAAAGTAAAGAAGCTAGGCCTGAAAGGCATAGCTTGTCTGAAACCTCCTAACAGGACACACGAGCAGACCCAGTCACTTTGGCTCTCAGCCTTTTCCTTTGCCTGGAAAGAGGGAACATGCCTGGAACCTCCTACGGTGCTTTTCTCGGCCCTAGCAGACTGCAGTTCAAAACATGCTAAACGTCCAGCAATAACTCCCAAAGTAAAGAAGCTAGGCCTGAAAGGCATAGCTCGTCTGAAACCTCCTAACAGGACACACGAGCAGACCCTGTCACTTTGGCTCTCAGCCTTTTCCTTTGCCTGGAAAGAGGGAACATGCCTGGAACCTCCTACGGTGCTTTTCTCGGCCCTAGCAGACTGCAGTTCAAAACATGCTAAACGTCCAGCAATAACTCCCAAAGTAAAGAAGCTAGGCCTGAAAGGCATAGCTCGTCTGAAACCTCCTAACAGGACACACGAGCAGACCCTGTCACTTTGGCTCTCAGCCTTTTCCTTTGCCTGGAAAGAGGGAACATGCCTGGAACCTCCTACGGTGCTTTTCTCGGCCCTAGCAGACTGCAGTTCAAAACATGCTAAACGTCCAGCAATAACTCCCAAAGTAAAGAAGCTAGGCCTGAAAGGCATAGCTCGTCTGAAACCTCCTAACAGGACACACGAGCAGACCCTGTCACTTTGGCTCTCAGCCTTTTCCTTTGCCTGGAAAGAGGGAACATGCCTGGAACCTCCTACGGTGCTTTTCTCGGCCCTAGCAGACTGCAGTTCAAAACATGCTAAACGTCCAGCAATAACTCCCAAAGTAAAGAAGCTAGGCCTGAAAGGCATAGCTTGTCTGAAACCTCCTAACAGGACACACGAGCAGACCCTGTCACTTTGGCTCTCAGCCTTTTCCTTTGCCTGGAAAGAGGGAACATGCCTGGAACCTCCTACGGTGCTTTTCTCGGCCCTAGCAGACTGCAGTTCAAACCATGCTAAACGTCCAGCAATAACTCCCAAAGTAAAGAAGCTAGGCCTGAAAGGCATAGCTCGTCTGAAACCTCCTAACAGGACACACGAGCAGACCCTGTCACTTTGGCTCTCAGCCTTTTCCTTTGCCTGGAAAGAGGGAACATGCCTGGAACCTCCTACGGTGCTTTTCTCGGCCCTAGCAGACTGCAGTTCAAAACATGCTAAACGTCCAGCAATAACTCCCAAAGTAAAGAAGCTAGGCCTGAAAGGCATAGCTCGTCTGAAACCTCCTAACAGGACACACGAGCAGACCCTGTCACTTTGGCTCTCAGCCTTTTCCTTTGCCTGGAAAGAGGGAACATGCCTGGAACCTCCTACGGTGCTTTTCTCGGCCCTAGCAGACTGCAGTTCAAAACATGCTAAACGTCCAGCAATAACTCCCAAAGTAAAGAAGCTAGGCCTGAAAGGCATAGCTCGTCTGAAACCTCCTAACAGGACACACGAGCAGACCCTGTCACTTTGGCTCTCAGCCTTTTCCTTTGCCTGGAAAGAGGGAACATGCCTGGAACCTCCTACGGTGCTTTTCTCGGCCCTAGCAGACTGCAGTTCAAAACATGCTAAACGTCCAGCAATAACTCCCAAAGTAAAGAAGCTAGGCCTGAAAGGCATAGCTCGTCTGAAACCTCCTAACAGGACACACGAGCAGACCCTGTCACTTTGGCTCTCAGCCTTTTCCTTTGCCTGGAAAGAGGGAACATGCCTGGAACCTCCTACGGTGCTTTTCTCGGCCCTAGCAGACTGCAGTTCAAAACATGCTAAACGTCCAGCAATAGCTCCCAAAGTAAAGAAGCTAGGCCTGAAAGGCATAGCTTGTCTGAAACCTCCTAACAGGACACACGAGCAGACCCTGTCACTTTGGCTCTCAGCCTTTTCCTTTGCCTGGAAAGAGGGAACATGCCTGGAACCTCCTACGGTGCTTTTCTCGGCCCTAGCAGACTGCAGTTCAAACCATGCTAAACGTCCAGCAATAACTCCCAAAGTAAAGAAGCTAGGCCTGAAAGGCATAGCTTGTCTGAAACCTCCTAACAGGACACACGAGCAGACCCTGTCACTTTGGCTCTCAGCCTTTTCCTTTGCCTGGAAAGAGGGAACATGCCTGGAACCTCCTACGGTGCTTTTCTCGGCCCTAGCAGACTGCAGTTCAAAACATGCTAAACGTCCAGCAATAACTCCCAAAGTAAAGAAGCTAGGCCTGAAAGGCATAGCTCGTCTGAAACCTCCTAACAGGACACACGAGCAGACCCTGTCACTTTGGCTCTCAGCCTTTTCCTTTGCCTGGAAAGAGGGAACATGCCTGGAACCTCCTACGGTGCTTTTCTCGGCCCTAGCAGACTGCAGTTCAAAACATGCTAAACGTCCAGCAATAACTCCCAAAGTAAAGAAGCTAGGCCTGAAAGGCATAGCTCGTCTGAAACCTCCTAACAGGACACACGAGCAGACCCTGTCACTTTGGCTCTCAGCCTTTTCCTTTGCCTGGAAAGAGGGAACATGCCTGGAACCTCCTACGGTGCTTTTCTCGGCCCTAGCAGACTGCAGTTCAAAACATGCTAAACGTCCAGCAATAACTCCCAAAGTAAAGAAGCTAGGCCTGAAAGGCATAGCTCGTCTGAAACCTCCTAACAGGACACACGAGCAGACCCTGTCACTTTGGCTCTCAGCCTTTTCCTTTGCCTGGAAAGAGGGAACATGCCTGGAACCTCCTACGGTGCTTTTCTCGGCCCTAGCAGACTGCAGTTCAAAACATGCTAAACGTCCAGCAATAACTCCCAAAGTAAAGAAGCTAGGCCTGAAAGGCATAGCTTGTCTGAAACCTCCTAACAGGACACACGAGCAGACCCTGTCACTTTGGCTCTCAGCCTTTTCCTTTGCCTGGAAAGAGGGAACATGCCTGGAACCTCCTACGGTGCTTTTCTCGGCCCTAGCAGACTGCAGTTCAAAACATGCTAAACGTCCAGCAATAACTCCCAAAGTAAAGAAGCTAGGCCTGAAAGGCATAGCTTGTCTGAAACCGCCTAACAGGACACACGAGCAGACCCTGTCACTTTGGCTCTCAGCCTTTTCCTTTGCCTGGAAAGAGGGAACATGCCTGGAACCTCCTACGGTGCTTTTCTCGGCCCTAGCAGACTGCAGTTCAAAACATGCTAAACGTCCAGCAATAACTCCCAAAGTAAAGAAGCTAGGCCTGAAAGGCATAGCTCGTCTGAAACCTCCTAACAGGACACACGAGCAGACCCTGTCACTTTGGCTCTCAGCCTTTTCCTTTGCCTGGAAAGAGGGAACATGCCTGGAACCTCCTACGGTGCTTTTCTCGGCCCTAGCAGACTGCAGTTCAAAACATGCTAAACGTCCAGCAATAACTCCCAAAGTAAAGAAGCTAGGCCTGAAAGGCATAGCTCGTCTGAAACCTCCTAACAGGACACACGAGCAGACCCTGTCACTTTGGCTCTCAGCCTTTTCCTTTGCCTGGAAAGAGGGAACATGCCTGGAACCTCCTACGGTGCTTTTCTCGGCCCTAGCAGACTGCAGTTCAAAACATGCTAAACGTCCAGCAATAACTCCCAAAGTAAAGAAGCTAGGCCTGAAAGGCATAGCTCGTCTGAAACCTCCTAACAGGACACACGAGCAGACCCTGTCACTTTGGCTCTCAGCCTTTTCCTTTGCCTGGAAAGAGGGAACATGCCTGGAACCTCCTACGGTGCTTTTCTCGGCCCTAGCAGACTGCAGTTCAAAACATGCTAAACGTCCAGCAATAACTCCCAAAGTAAAGAAGCTAGGCCTGAAAGGCATAGCTTGTCTGAAACCTCCTAACAGGACACACGAGCAGACCCTGTCACTTTGGCTCTCAGCCTTTTCCTTTGCCTGGAAAGAGGGAACATGCCTGGAACCTCCTACGGTGCTTTTCTCGGCCCTAGCAGACTGCAGTTCAAAACATGCTAAACGTCCAGCAATAACTCCCAAAGTAAAGAAGCTAGGCCTGAAAGGCATAGCTCGTCTGAAACCTCCTAACATGACACACGAGCAGCCCCTGTCACTTTGGCTCTCAGCCTTTTCCTTTGCCTGGAAAGAGGGAACATGCCTGGAACCTCCTACGGTGCTTTTCTCAGCCCTAGCAGACTGCAGTTCAAAACATGCTAAACGTCCAGCAATAACTCCCAAAGTAAAGAAGCTAGGCCTGAAAGGCATAGCTCGTCTGAAACCTCCTAACAGGACACACGAGCAGACCCTGTCACTTTGGCTCTCAGCCTTTTCCTTTGCCTGGAAAGAGGGAACATGCCTGGAACCTCCTACGGTGCTTTTCTCGGCCCTAGCAGACTGCAGTTCAAAACATGCTAAACGTCCAGCAATAACTCCCAAAGTAAAGAAGCTAGGCCTGAAAGGCATAGCTCGTCTGAAACCTCCTAACAGGACACACGAGCAGACCCAGTCACTTTGGCTCTCAGCCTTTTCCCTTGCCTGGAAAGAGGGAACATGCCTGGAACCTCCTACGGTGCTTTTCTCGGCCCTAGCAGACTGCAGTTCAAAACATGCTAAACGTCCAGCAATAACTCCCAAAGTAAAGAAGCTAGGCCTGAAAGGCATAGCTTGTCTGAAACCTCCTAACAGGACACACGAGCAGACCCTGTCACTTTGGCTCTCAGCCTTTTCCTTTGCCTGGAAAGAGAGAACATGCCTGGAACCTCCTACGGTGTTTTTCTCGGCCCTAGCAGACTGCAGTTCAAAACATGCTAAACGTCCAGCAATAACTCCCAAAGTAAAGAAGCTAGGCCTGAAAGGCATAGCTTGTCTGAAACCTCCTAACAGGACACACGAGCAGACCCTGTCACTTTGGCTCTCAGCCTTTTCCCTTGCCTGGAAAGAGGGAACATGCCTGGAACCTCCTACGGTGCTTTTCTCGGCCCTAGCAGACTGCAGTTCAAAACATGCTAAACGTCCAGCAATAACTCCCAAAGTAAAGAAGCTAGGCCTGAAAGGCATAGCTTGTCTGAAACCTCCTAACAGGACACACGAGCAGACCCTGTCACTTTGGCTCTCAGCCTTTTCCTTTGCCTGGAAAGAGGGAACATGCCTGGAACCTCCTACGGTGCTTTTCTCGGCCCTAGCAGACTGCAGTTCAAAACATGCTAAACGTCCAGCAATAACTCCCAAAGTAAAGAAGCTAGGCCTGAAAGGCATAGCTCGTCTGAAACCTCCTAACAGGACACACGAGCAGACCCTGTCACTTTGGCTCTCAGCCTTTTCCTTTGCCTGGAAAGAGGGAACATGCCTGGAACCTCCTACGGTGCTTTTCTCGGCCCTAGCAGACTGCAGTTCAAAACATGCTAAACGTCCAGCAATAACTCCCAAAGTAAAGAAGCTAGGCCTGAAAGGCATAGCTCGTCTGAAACCTCCTAACAGGACACACGAGCAGACCCTGTCACTTTGGCTCTCAGCCTTTTCCTTTGCCTGGAAAGAGGGAACATGCCTGGAACCTCCTACGGTGCTTTTCTCGGCCCTAGCAGACTGCAGTTCAAAACATGCTAAACGTCCAGCAATAACTCCCAAAGTAAAGAAGCTAGGCCTGAAAGGCATAGCTTGTCTGAAACCTCCTAACAGGACACACGAGCAGACCCTGTCACTTTGGCTCTCAGCCTTTTCCTTTGCCTGGAAAGAGGGAACATGCCTGGAACCTCCTACGGTGCTTTTCTCGGCCCTAGCAGACTGCAGTTCAAAACATGCTAAACGTCCAGCAATAACTCCCAAAGTAAAGAAGCTAGGCCTGAAAGGCATAGCTTGTCTGAAACCTCCTAACAGGACACACGAGCACACCCTGTCGCTTTGGCTCTCAGCCTTTTCCTTTGCCTGGAAAGAGGGAACATGCCTGGAACCTCCTACGGTGCTTTTCTCGGCCCTAGCAGACTGCAGTTCAAAACATGCTAAACGTCCAGCAATAACTCCCAAAGTAAAGAAGCTAGGCCGGAAAGGCATAGCTCGTCTGAAACCTCCTAACAGGACACAGGAGCAGACCCTGTCACTTTGGCTCTCAGCCTTTTCCTTTGCCTGGAAAGAGGGAACATGCCTGGAACCTCCTACGGTGCTTTTCTCGGCCCTAGCAGACTGCAGTTCAAAACATGCTAAACGTCCAGCAATAACTCCCAAAGTAAAGAAGCTAGGCCTGAAAGGCATAGCTCGTCTGAAACCTCCTAACAGGACACACGAGCAGACCCTGTCACTTTGGCTCTCAGCCTTTTCCTTTGCCTGGAAAGAGGGAACATGCCTGGAACCTCCTACGGTGCTTTTCTCGGCCCTAGCAGACTGCAGTTCAAAACATGCTAAACGTCCAGCAATAACTCCCAAAGTAAAGAAGCTAGGCCTGAAAGGCATAGCTCGTCTGAAACCTCCTAACAGGACACACGAGCAGACCCTGTCACTTTGGCTCTCAGCCTTTTCCTTTGCCTGGAAAGAGGGAACATGCCTGGAACCTCCTACGGTGCTTTTCTCGGCCCTAGCAGACTGCAGTTCAAAACATGCTAAACGTCCAGCAATAACTCCCAAAGTAAAGAAGCTAGGCCTGAAAGGCATAGCTTGTCTGAAACCTCCTAACAGGACACACGAGCAGACCCTGTCACTTTGGCTCTCAGCCTTTTCCTTTGCCTGGAAAGAGGGAACATGCCTGGAACCTCCTACGGTGCTTTTCTCGGCCCTAGCAGACTGCAGTTCAAAACATGCTAAACGTCCAGCAATAACTCCCAAAGTAAAGAAGCTAGGCCTGAAAGGCATAGCTCGTCTGAAACCTCCTAACAGGACACACGAGCAGACCCTGTCACTTTGGCTCTCAGCCTTTTCCTTTGCCTGGAAAGAGGGAACATGCCTGGAACCTCCTACGGTGCTTTTCTCGGCCCTAGCAGACTGCAGTTCAAAACATGCTAAACGTCCAGCAATAACTCCCAAAGTAAAGAAGCTAGGCCTGAAAGGCATAGCTCGTCTGAAACCTCCTAACAGGACACACGAGCAGACCCTGTCACTTTGGCTCTCAGCCTTTTCCTTTGCCTGGAAAGAGGGAACATGCCTGGAACCTCCTACGGTGCTTTTCTCGGCCCTAGCAGACTGCAGTTCAAAACATGCTAAACGTCCAGCAATAACTCCCAAAGTAAAGAAGCTAGGCCTGAAAGGCATAGCTCGTCTTAAACCTCCTAACAGGACACACGAGCAGACCCTGTCACTTTGGCTCTCAGCCTTTTCCTTTGCCTGGAAAGAGGGAACATGCCTGGAACCTCCTACGGTGCTTTTCTCGGCCCTAGCAGACTGCAGTTCAAAACATGCTAAACGTCCAGCAATAACTCCCAAAGTAAAGAAGCTAGGCCTGAAAGGCATAGCTTGTCTGAAACCGCCTAACAGGACACACGAGCAGACCCTGTCACTTTGGCTCTCATCCTTTTCCTTTGCCTGGAAAGAGGGAACATGCCTGGAACCTCCTACGGTGCTTTTCTCGGCCCTAGCAGACTGCAGTTCAAAACATGCTAAACATCCAGCAATAACTCCCAAAGTAAAGAAGCTAGGCCGGAAAGGCATAGCTCGTCTGAAACCTCCTAACAGGACACACGAGCAGACCCTGTCACTTTGGCTCTCAGCCTTTTCCTTTGCCTGGAAAGAGGGAACATGCCTGGAACCTCCTACGGTGCTTTTCTCGGCCCTAGCAGACTGCAGTTCAAAACATGCTAAACGTCCAGCAATAACTCCCAAAGTAAAGAAGCTAGGCCTGAAAGGCATAGCTTGTCTGAAACCTCCTAACAGGACACACGAGCAGACCCTGTCACTTTGGCTCTCAGCCTTTTCCTTTGCCTGGAAAGAGGGAACATGCCTGGAACCTCCTACGGTGCTTTTCTCGGCCCTAGCAGACTGCAGTTCAAAACATGCTAAACGTCCAGCAATAACTCCCAAAGTAAAGAAGCTAGGCCTGAAAGGCATAGCTCGTCTGAAACCTCCTAACAGGACACACGAGCAGACCCTGTCACTTTGGCTCTCAGCCTTTTCCTTTGCCTGGAAAGAGGGAACATGCCTGGAACCTCCTACGGTGCTTTTCTCGGCCTTAGCAGACTGCAGTTCAAAACATGCTAAACGTCCAGCAATAACTCCCAAAGTAAAGAAGCTAGGCCTGAAAGGCATAGCTTGTCTGAAACCTCCTAACAGGACACACGAGCAGACCCTGTCACTTTGGCTCTCAGCCTTTTCCTTTGCCTGGAAAGAGGGAACATGCCTGGAACCTCCTACGGTGCTTTTCTCGGCCCTAGCAGACTGCAGTTCAAAACATGCTAAACGTCCAGCAATAACTCCCAAAGTAAAGAAGCTAGGCCTGAAAGGCATAGCTTGTCTGAAACCTCCTAACAGGACACACGAGCAGACCCTGTCACTTTGGCTCTCAGCCTTTTCCTTTGCCTGGAAAGAGGGAACATGCCTGGAACCTCCTACGGTGCTTTTCTCGGCCCTAGCAGACTGCAGTTCAAAACATGCTAAACGTCCAGCAATAACTCCCAAAGTAAAGAAGCTAGGCCTGAAAGGCATAGCTCGTCTTAAACCTCCTAACAGGACACACGAGCAGACCCTGTCACTTTGGCTCTCAGCCTTTTCCTTTGCCTGGAAAGAGGGAACATGCCTGGAACCTCCTACGGTGCTTTTCTCGGCCCTAGCAGACTGCAGTTCAAAACATGCTAAACGTCCAGCAATAACTCCCAAAGTAAAGAAGCTAGGCCTGAAAGGCATAGCTTGTCTGAAACCGCCTAACAGGACACACGAGCAGACCCTGTCACTTTGGCTCTCATCCTTTTCCTTTGCCTGGAAAGAGGGAACATGCCTGGAACCTCCTACGGTGCTTTTCTCGGCCCTAGCAGACTGCAGTTCAAAACATGCTAAACATCCAGCAATAACTCCCAAAGTAAAGAAGCTAGGCCGGAAAGGCATAGCTCGTCTGAAACCTCCTAACAGGACACACGAGCAGACCCTGTCACTTTGGCTCTCAGCCTTTTCCTTTGCCTGGAAAGAGGGAACATGCCTGGAACCTCCTACGGTGCTTTTCTCGGCCCTAGCAGACTGCAGTTCAAAACATGCTAAACGTCCAGCAATAACTCCCAAAGTAAAGAAGCTAGGCCTGAAAGGCATAGCTTGTCTGAAACCTCCTAACAGGACACACGAGCAGACCCTGTCACTTTGGCTCTCAGCCTTTTCCTTTGCCTGGAAAGAGGGAACATGCCTGGAACCTCCTACGGTGCTTTTCTCGGCCCTAGCAGACTGCAGTTCAAAACATGCTAAACGTCCAGCAATAACTCCCAAAGTAAAGAAGCTAGGCCTGAAAGGCATAGCTCGTCTGAAACCTCCTAACAGGACACACGAGCAGACCCTGTCACTTTGGCTCTCAGCCTTTTCCTTTGCCTGGAAAGAGGGAACATGCCTGGAACCTCCTACGGTGCTTTTCTCGGCCTTAGCAGACTGCAGTTCAAAACATGCTAAACGTCCAGCAATAACTCCCAAAGTAAAGAAGCTAGGCCTTTCAGGCCTAGCTTGTCTGAAACCTCCTAACAGGACACACGAGCAGACCCTGTCACTTTGGCTCTCAGCCTTTTCCTTTGCCTGGAAAGAGGGAACATGCCTGGAACCTCCTACGGTGCTTTTCTCGGCCCTAGCAGACTGCAGTTCAAAACATGCTAAACGTCCAGCAATAACTCCCAAAGTAAAGAAGCTAGGCCTGAAAGGCATAGCTTGTCTGAAACCTCCTAACAGGACACACGAGCAGACCCTGTCACTTTGGCTCTCAGCCTTTTCCTTTGCCTGGAAAGAGGGAACATGCCTGGAACCTCCTACGGTGCTTTTCTCGGCCCTAGCAGACTGCAGTTCAAAACATGCTAAACGTCCAGCAATAACTCCCAAAGTAAAGAAGCTAGGCCTGAAAGGCATAGTTTGTCTGAAACCGCCTAACAGGACACACGAGCAGACCCTGTCACTTTGGCTCTCAGCCTTTTCCTTTGCCTGGAAAGAGGGAACATGCCTGGAACCTCCTACGGTGCTTTTCTCGGCCCTAGCAGACTGCAGTTCAAAACATGCTAAACGTCCAGCAATAACTCCCAAAGTAAAGAAGCTAGGCCTGAAAGGCATAGCTCGTCTGAAACCTCGTAACAGGACACACGAGCAGACCCTGTCACTTTGGCTCTCAGCCTTTTCCTTTGCCTGGAAAGAGGGAACATGCCTGGAACCTCCTACGGTGCTTTTCTCGGCCCTAGCAGACTGCAGTTCAAAACATGCTAAACGTCCAGCAATAACTCCCAAAGTAAAGAAGCTAGGCCTGAAAGGCATAGCTCGTCTGAAACCTCCTAACAGGACACACGAGCAGACCCTGTCACTTTGGCTCTCAGCCTTTTCCTTTGCCTGGAAAGAGGGAACATGCCTGGAACCTCCTACGGTGCTTTTCTCGGCCCTAGCAGACTGCAGTTCAAAACATGCTAAACGTCCAGCAATAACTCCCAAAGTAAAGAAGCTAGGCCTGAAAGGCATAGCTCGTCTGAAACCTCCTAACAGGACACACGAGCAGACCCTGTCACTTTGGCTCTCAGCCTTTTCCTTTGCCTGGAAAGAGGGAACATGCCTGGAACCTCCTACGGTGCTTTTCTCGGCCCTAGCAGACTGCAGTTCAAAACATGCTAAACGTCCAGCAATAACTCCCAAAGTAAAGAAGCTAGGCCTGAAAGGCATAGCTCGTCTGAAACCTCCTAACAGGACACACGAGCAGACCCTGTCACTTTGGCTCTCAGCCTTTTCCTTTGCCTGGAAAGAGGGAACATGCCTGGAACCTCCTACGGTGCTTTTCTCGGCCCTAGCAGACTGCAGTTCAAAACATGCTAAACGTCCAGCAATAACTCCCAAAGTAAAGAAGCTAGGCCTGAAAGGCATAGCTCGTCTGAAACCTCCTAACAGGACACACGAGCAGACCCTGTCACTTTGGCTCTCAGCCTTTTCCTTTGCCTGGAAAGAGGGAACATGCCTGGAACCTCCTACGGTGCTTTTCTCGGCCCTAGCAGACTGCAGTTCAAAACATGCTAAACGTCCAGCAATAGCTCCCAAAGTAAAGAAGCTAGGCCTGAAAGGCATAGCTTGTCTGAAACCTCCTAACAGGACACACGAGCAGACCCTGTCACTTTGGCTCTCAGCCTTTTCCTTTGCCTGGAAAGAGGGAACATGCCTGGAACCTCCTACGGTGCTTTTCTCGGCCCTAGCAGACTGCAGTTCAAACCATGCTAAACGTCCAGCAATAACTCCCAAAGTAAAGAAGCTAGGCCTGAAAGGCATAGCTTGTCTGAAACCTCCTAACAGGACACACGAGCAGACCCTGTCACTTTGGCTCTCAGCCTTTTCCTTTGCCTGGAAAGAGGGAACATGCCTGGAACCTCCTACGGTGCTTTTCTCGGCCCTAGCAGACTGCAGTTCAAAACATGCTAAACGTCCAGCAATAACTCCCAAAGTAAAGAAGCTAGGCCTGAAAGGCATAGCTCGTCTGAAACCTCCTAACAGGACACACGAGCAGACCCTGTCACTTTGGCTCTCAGCCTTTTCCTTTGCCTGGAAAGAGGGAACATGCCTGGAACCTCCTACGGTGCTTTTCTCGGCCCTAGCAGACTGCAGTTCAAAACATGCTAAACGTCCAGCAATAACTCCCAAAGTAAAGAAGCTAGGCCTGAAAGGCATAGCTCGTCTGAAACCTCCTAACAGGACACACGAGCAGACCCTGTCACTTTGGCTCTCAGCCTTTTCCTTTGCCTGGAAAGAGGGAACATGCCTGGAACCTCCTACGGTGCTTTTCTCGGCCCTAGCAGACTGCAGTTCAAAACATGCTAAACGTCCAGCAATAACTCCCAAAGTAAAGAAGCTAGGCCTGAAAGGCATAGCTTGTCTGAAACCTCCTAACAGGACACACGAGCAGACCCTGTCACTTTGGCTCTCAGCCTTTTCCTTTGCCTGGAAAGAGGGAACATGCCTGGAACCTCCTACGGTGCTTTTCTCGGCCCTAGCAGACTGCAGTTCAAAACATGCTAAACGTCCAGCAATAACTCCCAAAGTAAAGAAGCTAGGCCTGAAAGGCATAGCTTGTCTGAAACCGCCTAACAGGACACACGAGCAGACCCTGTCACTTTGGCTCTCAGCCTTTTCCTTTGCCTGGAAAGAGGGAACATGCCTGGAACCTCCTACGGTGCTTTTCTCGGCCCTAGCAGACTGCAGTTCAAAACATGCTAAACGTCCAGCAATAACTCCCAAAGTAAAGAAGCTAGGCCTGAAAGGCATAGCTCGTCTGAAACCTCCTAACAGGACACACGAGCAGACCCTGTCACTTTGGCTCTCAGCCTTTTCCTTTGCCTGGAAAGAGGGAACATGCCTGGAACCTCCTACGGTGCTTTTCTCGGCCCTAGCAGACTGCAGTTCAAAACATGCTAAACGTCCAGCAATAACTCCCAAAGTAAAGAAGCTAGGCCTGAAAGGCATAGCTCGTCTGAAACCTCCTAACAGGACACACGAGCAGACCCTGTCACTTTGGCTCTCAGCCTTTTCCTTTGCCTGGAAAGAGGGAACATGCCTGGAACCTCCTACGGTGCTTTTCTCGGCCCTAGCAGACTGCAGTTCAAAACATGCTAAACGTCCAGCAATAACTCCCAAAGTAAAGAAGCTAGGCCTGAAAGGCATAGCTCGTCTGAAACCTCCTAACAGGACACACGAGCAGACCCTGTCACTTTGGCTCTCAGCCTTTTCCTTTGCCTGGAAAGAGGGAACATGCCTGGAACCTCCTACGGTGCTTTTCTCGGCCCTAGCAGACTGCAGTTCAAAACATGCTAAACGTCCAGCAATAACTCCCAAAGTAAAGAAGCTAGGCCTGAAAGGCATAGCTCGTCTGAAACCTCCTAACAGGACACACGAGCAGACCCTGTCACTTTGGCTCTCAGCCTTTTCCTTTGCCTGGAAAGAGGGAACATGCCTGGAACCTCCTACGGTGCTTTTCTCAGCCCTAGCAGACTGCAGTTCAAAACATGCTAAACGTCCAGCAATAACTCCCAAAGTAAAGAAGCTAGGCCTGAAAGGCATAGCTCGTCTGAAACCTCCTAACAGGACACACGAGCAGACCCTGTCACTTTGGCTCTCAGCCTTTTCCTTTGCCTGGAAAGAGGGAACATGCCTGGAACCTCCTACGGTGCTTTTCTCGGCCCTAGCAGACTGCAGTTCAAAACATGCTAAACGTCCAGCAATAACTCCCAAAGTAAAGAAGCTAGGCCTGAAAGGCATAGCTCGTCTGAAACCTCCTAACAGGACACACGAGCAGACCCAGTCACTTTGGCTCTCAGCCTTTTCCCTTGCCTGGAAAGAGGGAACATGCCTGGAACCTCCTACGGTGCTTTTCTCGGCCCTAGCAGACTGCAGTTCAAAACATGCTAAACGTCCAGCAATAACTCCCAAAGTAAAGAAGCTAGGCCTGAAAGGCATAGCTTGTCTGAAACCTCCTAACAGGACACACGAGCAGACCCTGTCACTTTGGCTCTCAGCCTTTTCCTTTGCCTGGAAAGAGAGAACATGCCTGGAACCTCCTACGGTGTTTTTCTCGGCCCTAGCAGACTGCAGTTCAAAACATGCTAAACGTCCAGCAATAACTCCCAAAGTAAAGAAGCTAGGCCTGAAAGGCATAGCTTGTCTGAAACCTCCTAACAGGACACACGAGCAGACCCTGTCACTTTGGCTCTCAGCCTTTTCCCTTGCCTGGAAAGAGGGAACATGCCTGGAACCTCCTACGGTGCTTTTCTCGGCCCTAGCAGACTGCAGTTCAAAACATGCTAAACGTCCAGCAATAACTCCCAAAGTAAAGAAGCTAGGCCTGAAAGGCATAGCTTGTCTGAAACCTCCTAACAGGACACACGAGCAGACCCTGTCACTTTGGCTCTCAGCCTTTTCCTTTGCCTGGAAAGAGGGAACATGCCTGGAACCTCCTACGGTGCTTTTCTCGGCCCTAGCAGACTGCAGTTCAAAACATGCTAAACGTCCAGCAATAACTCCCAAAGTAAAGAAGCTAGGCCTGAAAGGCATAGCTCGTCTGAAACCTCCTAACAGGACACACGAGCAGACCCTGTCACTTTGGCTCTCAGCCTTTTCCTTTGCCTGGAAAGAGGGAACATGCCTGGAACCTCCTACGGTGCTTTTCTCGGCCCTAGCAGACTGCAGTTCAAAACATGCTAAACGTCCAGCAATAACTCCCAAAGTAAAGAAGCTAGGCCTGAAAGGCATAGCTCGTCTGAAACCTCCTAACAGGACACACGAGCAGACCCTGTCACTTTGGCTCTCAGCCTTTTCCTTTGCCTGGAAAGAGGGAACATGCCTGGAACCTCCTACGGTGCTTTTCTCGGCCCTAGCAGACTGCAGTTCAAAACATGCTAAACGTCCAGCAATAACTCCCAAAGTAAAGAAGCTAGGCCTGAAAGGCATAGCTTGTCTGAAACCTCCTAACAGGACACACGAGCAGACCCTGTCACTTTGGCTCTCAGCCTTTTCCTTTGCCTGGAAAGAGGGAACATGCCTGGAACCTCCTACGGTGCTTTTCTCGGCCCTAGCAGACTGCAGTTCAAAACATGCTAAACGTCCAGCAATAACTCCCAAAGTAAAGAAGCTAGGCCTGAAAGGCATAGCTTGTCTGAAACCTCCTAACAGGACACACGAGCACACCCTGTCGCTTTGGCTCTCAGCCTTTTCCTTTGCCTGGAAAGAGGGAACATGCCTGGAACCTCCTACGGTGCTTTTCTCGGCCCTAGCAGACTGCAGTTCAAAACATGCTAAACGTCCAGCAATAACTCCCAAAGTAAAGAAGCTAGGCCGGAAAGGCATAGCTCGTCTGAAACCTCCTAACAGGACACAGGAGCAGACCCTGTCACTTTGGCTCTCAGCCTTTTCCTTTGCCTGGAAAGAGGGAACATGCCTGGAACCTCCTACGGTGCTTTTCTCGGCCCTAGCAGACTGCAGTTCAAAACATGCTAAACGTCCAGCAATAACTCCCAAAGTAAAGAAGCTAGGCCTGAAAGGCATAGCTCGTCTGAAACCTCCTAACAGGACACACGAGCAGACCCTGTCACTTTGGCTCTCAGCCTTTTCCTTTGCCTGGAAAGAGGGAACATGCCTGGAACCTCCTACGGTGCTTTTCTCGGCCCTAGCAGACTGCAGTTCAAAACATGCTAAACGTCCAGCAATAACTCCCAAAGTAAAGAAGCTAGGCCTGAAAGGCATAGCTCGTCTGAAACCTCCTAACAGGACACACGAGCAGACCCTGTCACTTTGGCTCTCAGCCTTTTCCTTTGCCTGGAAAGAGGGAACATGCCTGGAACCTCCTACGGTGCTTTTCTCGGCCCTAGCAGACTGCAGTTCAAAACATGCTAAACGTCCAGCAATAACTCCCAAAGTAAAGAAGCTAGGCCTGAAAGGCATAGCTTGTCTGAAACCTCCTAACAGGACACACGAGCAGACCCTGTCACTTTGGCTCTCAGCCTTTTCCTTTGCCTGGAAAGAGGGAACATGCCTGGAACCTCCTACGGTGCTTTTCTCGGCCCTAGCAGACTGCAGTTCAAAACATGCTAAACGTCCAGCAATAACTCCCAAAGTAAAGAAGCTAGGCCTGAAAGGCATAGCTCGTCTGAAACCTCCTAACAGGACACACGAGCAGACCCTGTCACTTTGGCTCTCAGCCTTTTCCTTTGCCTGGAAAGAGGGAACATGCCTGGAACCTCCTACGGTGCTTTTCTCGGCCCTAGCAGACTGCAGTTCAAAACATGCTAAACGTCCAGCAATAACTCCCAAAGTAAAGAAGCTAGGCCTGAAAGGCATAGCTCGTCTGAAACCTCCTAACAGGACACACGAGCAGACCCTGTCACTTTGGCTCTCAGCCTTTTCCTTTGCCTGGAAAGAGGGAACATGCCTGGAACCTCCTACGGTGCTTTTCTCGGCCCTAGCAGACTGCAGTTCAAAACATGCTAAACGTCCAGCAATAACTCCCAAAGTAAAGAAGCTAGGCCTGAAAGGCATAGCTTGTCTGAAACCGCCTAACAGGACACACGAGCAGACCCTGTCACTTTGGCTCTCATCCTTTTCCTTTGCCTGGAAAGAGGGAACATGCCTGGAACCTCCTACGGTGCTTTTCTCGGCCCTAGCAGACTGCAGTTCAAAACATGCTAAACATCCAGCAATAACTCCCAAAGTAAAGAAGCTAGGCCGGAAAGGCATAGCTCGTCTGAAACCTCCTAACAGGACACACGAGCAGACCCTGTCACTTTGGCTCTCAGCCTTTTCCTTTGCCTGGAAAGAGGGAACATGCCTGGAACCTCCTACGGTGCTTTTCTCGGCCCTAGCAGACTGCAGTTCAAAACATGCTAAACGTCCAGCAATAACTCCCAAAGTAAAGAAGCTAGGCCTGAAAGGCATAGCTTGTCTGAAACCTCCTAACAGGACACACGAGCAGACCCTGTCACTTTGGCTCTCAGCCTTTTCCTTTGCCTGGAAAGAGGGAACATGCCTGGAACCTCCTACGGTGCTTTTCTCGGCCCTAGCAGACTGCAGTTCAAAACATGCTAAACGTCCAGCAATAACTCCCAAAGTAAAGAAGCTAGGCCTGAAAGGCATAGCTCGTCTGAAACCTCCTAACAGGACACACGAGCAGACCCTGTCACTTTGGCTCTCAGCCTTTTCCTTTGCCTGGAAAGAGGGAACATGCCTGGAACCTCCTACGGTGCTTTTCTCGGCCTTAGCAGACTGCAGTTCAAAACATGCTAAACGTCCAGCAATAACTCCCAAAGTAAAGAAGCTAGGCCTGAAAGGCATAGCTTGTCTGAAACCTCCTAACAGGACACACGAGCAGACCCTGTCACTTTGGCTCTCAGCCTTTTCCTTTGCCTGGAAAGAGGGAACATGCCTGGAACCTCCTACGGTGCTTTTCTCGGCCCTAGCAGACTGCAGTTCAAAACATGCTAAACGTCCAGCAATAACTCCCAAAGTAAAGAAGCTAGGCCTGAAAGGCATAGCTTGTCTGAAACCTCCTAACAGGACACACGAGCAGACCCTGTCACTTTGGCTCTCAGCCTTTTCCTTTGCCTGGAAAGAGGGAACATGCCTGGAACCTCCTACGGTGCTTTTCTCGGCCCTAGCAGACTGCAGTTCAAAACATGCTAAACGTCCAGCAATAACTCCCAAAGTAAAGAAGCTAGGCCTGAAAGGCATAGCTCGTCTTAAACCTCCTAACAGGACACACGAGCAGACCCTGTCACTTTGGCTCTCAGCCTTTTCCTTTGCCTGGAAAGAGGGAACATGCCTGGAACCTCCTACGGTGCTTTTCTCGGCCCTAGCAGACTGCAGTTCAAAACATGCTAAACGTCCAGCAATAACTCCCAAAGTAAAGAAGCTAGGCCTGAAAGGCATAGCTTGTCTGAAACCGCCTAACAGGACACACGAGCAGACCCTGTCACTTTGGCTCTCATCCTTTTCCTTTGCCTGGAAAGAGGGAACATGCCTGGAACCTCCTACGGTGCTTTTCTCGGCCCTAGCAGACTGCAGTTCAAAACATGCTAAACATCCAGCAATAACTCCCAAAGTAAAGAAGCTAGGCCGGAAAGGCATAGCTCGTCTGAAACCTCCTAACAGGACACACGAGCAGACCCTGTCACTTTGGCTCTCAGCCTTTTCCTTTGCCTGGAAAGAGGGAACATGCCTGGAACCTCCTACGGTGCTTTTCTCGGCCCTAGCAGACTGCAGTTCAAAACATGCTAAACGTCCAGCAATAACTCCCAAAGTAAAGAAGCTAGGCCTGAAAGGCATAGCTTGTCTGAAACCTCCTAACAGGACACACGAGCAGACCCTGTCACTTTGGCTCTCAGCCTTTTCCTTTGCCTGGAAAGAGGGAACATGCCTGGAACCTCCTACGGTGCTTTTCTCGGCCCTAGCAGACTGCAGTTCAAAACATGCTAAACGTCCAGCAATAACTCCCAAAGTAAAGAAGCTAGGCCTGAAAGGCATAGCTCGTCTGAAACCTCCTAACAGGACACACGAGCAGACCCTGTCACTTTGGCTCTCAGCCTTTTCCTTTGCCTGGAAAGAGGGAACATGCCTGGAACCTCCTACGGTGCTTTTCTCGGCCTTAGCAGACTGCAGTTCAAAACATGCTAAACGTCCAGCAATAACTCCCAAAGTAAAGAAGCTAGGCCTGAAAGGCATAGCTTGTCTGAAACCTCCTAACAGGACACACGAGCAGACCCTGTCACTTTGGCTCTCAGCCTTTTCCTTTGCCTGGAAAGAGGGAACATGCCTGGAACCTCCTACGGTGCTTTTCTCGGCCCTAGCAGACTGCAGTTCAAAACATGCTAAACGTCCAGCAATAACTCCCAAAGTAAAGAAGCTAGGCCTGAAAGGCATAGCTTGTCTGAAACCTCCTAACAGGACACACGAGCAGACCCTGTCACTTTGGCTCTCAGCCTTTTCCTTTGCCTGGAAAGAGGGAACATGCCTGGAACCTCCTACGGTGCTTTTCTCGGCCCTAGCAGACTGCAGTTCAAAACATGCTAAACGTCCAGCAATAACTCCCAAAGTAAAGAAGCTAGGCCTGAAAGGCATAGTTTGTCTGAAACCGCCTAACAGGACACACGAGCAGACCCTGTCACTTTGGCTCTCAGCCTTTTCCTTTGCCTGGAAAGAGGGAACATGCCTGGAACCTCCTACGGTGCTTTTCTCGGCCCTAGCAGACTGCAGTTCAAAACATGCTAAACGTCCAGCAATAACTCCCAAAGTAAAGAAGCTAGGCCTGAAAGGCATAGCTCGTCTGAAACCTCGTAACAGGACACACGAGCAGACCCTGTCACTTTGGCTCTCAGCCTTTTCCTTTGCCTGGAAAGAGGGAACATGCCTGGAACCTCCTACGGTGCTTTTCTCGGCCCTAGCAGACTGCAGTTCAAAACATGCTAAACGTCCAGCAATAACTCCCAAAGTAAAGAAGCTAGGCCTGAAAGGCATAGCTCGTCTGAAACCTCCTAACAGGACACACGAGCAGACCCTGTCACTTTGGCTCTCAGCCTTTTCCTTTGCCTGGAAAGAGGGAACATGCCTGGAACCTCCTACGGTGCTTTTCTCGGCCCTAGCAGACTGCAGTTCAAAACATGCTAAACGTCCAGCAATAACTCCCAAAGTAAAGAAGCTAGGCCTGAAAGGCATAGCTTGTCTGAAACCTCCTAACAGGACACACGAGCAGACCCTGTCACTTTGGCTCTCAGCCTTTTCCTTTGCCTGGAAAGAGGGAACATGCCTGGAACCTCCTACGGTGCTTTTCTCGGCCCTAGCAGACTGCAGTTCAAAACATGCTAAACGTCCAGCAATAACTCCCAAAGTAAAGAAGCTAGGCCTGAAAGGCATAGCTCGTCTGAAACCGCCTAACAGGACACACGAGCAGACCCTGTCACTTTGGCTCTCAGCCTTTTCCTTTGCCTGGAAAGAGGGAACATGCCTGGAACCTCCTACGGTGCTTTTCTCGGCCCTAGCAGACTGCAGTTCAAAACATGCTAAACGTCCAGCAATAACTCCCAAAGTAAAGAAGCTAGGCCTGAAAGGCATAGCTTGTCTGAAACCTCCTAACAGGACACACGAGCAGACCCTGTCACTTTGGCTCTCAGCCTTTTCCTTTGCCTGGAAAGAGGGAACATGCCTGGAACCTCCTACGGTGCTTTTCTCGGCCCTAGCAGACTGCAGTTCAAAACATGCTAAACGTCCAGCAATAACTCCCAAAGTAAAGAAGCTAGGCCTGAAAGGCATAGCTTGTCTGAAACCTCCTAACAGGACACACGAGCAGACCCTGTCACTTTGGCTCTCAGCCTTTTCCCTTGCCTGGAAAGAGGGAACATGCCTGGAACCTCCTACGGTGCTTTTCTCGGCCCTAGCAGACTGCAGTTCAAAACATGCTAAACGTCCAGCAATAACTCCCAAAGTAAAGAAGCTAGGCCTGAAAGGCATAGCTCGTCTGAAACCTCGTAACAGGACACACGAGCAGACCCTGTCACTTTGGCTCTCAGCCTTTTCCTTTGCCTGGAAAGAGGGAACATGCCTGGAACCTCCTACGGTGCTTTTCTCGGCCCTAGCAGACTGCAGTTCAAAACATGCTAAACGTCCAGCAATAACTCCCAAAGTAAAGAAGCTAGGCCTGAAAGGCATAGCTCGTCTGAAACCTCCTAACAGGACACACGAGCAGACCCTGTCACTTTGGCTCTCAGCCTTTTCCTTTGCCTGGAAAGAGGGAACATGCCTGGAACCTCCTACGGTGCTTTTCTCGGCCCTAGCAGACTGCAGTTCAAAACATGCTAAACGTCCAGCAATAACTCCCAAAGTAAAGAAGCTAGGCCTGAAAGGCATAGCTCGTCTGAAACCTCCTAACAGGACACACGAGCAGACGCTGTCACTTTGGCTCTCAGCCTTTTCCTTTGCCTGGAAAGAGGGAACATGCCTGGAACCTCCTACGGTGCTTTTCTCGGCCCTAGCAGACTGCAGTTCAAAACATGCTAAACGTCCAGCAATAACTCCCAAAGTAAAGAAGCTAGGCCTGAAAGGCATAGCTCGTCTGAAACCTCCTAACAGGACACACGAGCAGACCCTGTCACTTTGGCTCTCAGCCTTTTCCTTTGCCTGGAAAGAGGGAACATGCCTGGAACCTCCTACGGTGCTTTTCTCGGCCCTAGCAGACTGCAGTTCAAAACATGCTAAACGTCCAGCAATAACTCCCAAAGTAAAGAAGCTAGGCCTGAAAGGCATAGCTCGTCTGAAACCTCCTAACAGGACACACGAGCAGACCCTGTCACTTTGGCTCTCAGCCTTTTCCTTTGCCTGGAAAGAGGGAACATGCCTGGAACCTCCTACGGTGCTTTTCTCGGCCCTAGCAGACTGCAGTTCAAAACATGCTAAACGTCCAGCAATAACTCCCAAAGTAAAGAAGCTAGGCCTGAAAGGCATAGCTTGTCTGAAACCGCCTAACAGGACACACGAGCAGACCCTGTCACTTTGGCTCTCAGCCTTTTCCTTTGCCTGGAAAGAGGGAACATGCCTGGAACCTCCTACGGTGCTTTTCTCGGCCCTAGCAGACTGCAGTTCAAAACATGCTAAACGTCCAGCAATAACTCCCAAAGTAAAGAAGCTAGGCCTGAAAGGCATAGCTTGTCTGAAACCTCCTAACAGGACACACGAGCAGACCCTGTCACTTTGGCTCTCAGCCTTTTCCTTTGCCTGGAAAGAGGGAACATGCCTGGAACCTCCTACGGTGCTTTTCTCGGCCCTAGCAGACTGCAGTTCAAAACATGCTTTTAAACGTCCAGCAATAACTCCCAAAGTAAAGAAGCTAGGCCTGAAAGGCATAGCTTGTCTGAAACCTCCTAACAGGACACACGAGCAGCCCCTGTCACTTTGGCTCTCAGCCTTTTCCTTTGCCTGGAAAGAGGGAACATGCCTGGAACCTCCTACGGTGCTTTTCTCGGCCCTAGCAGACTGCAGTTCAAAACATGCTAAACGTCCAGCAATAACTCCCAAAGTAAAGAAGCTAGGCCTGAAAGGCATAGCTCGTCTGAAACCTCCTAACAGGACACACGAGCAGACCCTGTCACTTTGGCTCTCAGCCTTTTCCTTTGCCTGGAAAGAGGGAACATGCCTGGAACCTCCTACGGTGCTTTTCTCGGCCCTAGCAGACTGCAGTTCAAAACATGCTAAACGTCCAGCAATAACTCCCAAAGTAAAGAAGCTAGGCCTGAAAGGCATAGCTCGTCTGAAACCTCCTAACAGGACACACGAGCAGACCCTGTCACTTTGGCTCTCAGCCTTTTCCTTTGCCTGGAAAGAGGGAACATGCCTGGAACCTCCTACGGTGCTTTTCTCGGCCCTAGCAGACTGCAGTTCAAAACATGCTAAACGTCCAGCAATAACTCCCAAAGTAAAGAAGCTAGGCCTGAAAGGCATAGCTTGTCTGAAACCTCCTAACAGGACACACGAGCAGACCCTGTCACTTTGGCTCTCAGCCTTTTCCTTTGCCTGGAAAGAGGGAACATGCCTGGAACCTCCTACGGTGCTTTTCTCGGCCCTAGCAGACTGCAGTTCAAAACATGCTAAACGTCCAGCAATAACTCCCAAAGTAAAGAAGCTAGGCCTGAAAGGCATAGCTCGTCTGAAACCTCCTAACAGGACACACGAGCAGACCCTGTCACTTTGGCTCTCAGCCTTTTCCTTTGCCTGGAAAGAGGGAACATGCCTGGAACCTCCTACGGTGCTTTTCTCGGCCCTAGCAGACTGCAGTTCAAAACATGCTAAACGTCCAGCAATAACTCCCAAAGTAAAGAAGCTAGGCCTGAAAGGCATAGCTTGTCTGAAACCTCCTAACAGGACACACGAGCAGACCCTGTCACTTTGGCTCTCAGCCTTTTCCTTTGCCTGGAAAGAGGGAACATGCCTGGAACCTCCTACGGTGCTTTTCTCGGCCCTAGCAGACTGCAGTTCAAAACATGCTAAACGTCCAGCAATAACTCCCAAAGTAAAGAAGCTAGGCCTGAAAGGCATAGCTTGTCTGAAACCTCCTAACAGGACACACGAGCAGACCCTGTCACTTTGGCTCTCAGCCTTTTCCTTTGCCTGGAAAGAGGGAACATGCCTGGAACCTCCTACGGTGCTTTTCTCGGCCCTAGCAGACTGCAGTTCAAAACATGCTAAACGTCCAGCAATAACTCCCAAAGTAAAGAAGCTAGGCCTGAAAGGCATAGCTTGTCTGAAACCTCCTAACAGGACACACGAGCAGACCCTGTCACTTTGGCTCTCAGCCTTTTCCTTTGCCTGGAAAGAGGGAACATGCCTGGAACCTCCTACGGTGCTTTTCTCGGCCCTAGCAGACTGCAGTTCAAAACATGCTAAACGTCCAGCAATAACTCCCAAAGTAAAGAAGCTAGGCCTGAAAGGCATAGCTTGTCTGAAACCTCCTAACAGGACACACGAGCAGACCCTGTCACTTTGGCTCTCAGCCTTTTCCTTTGCCTGGAAAGAGGGAACATGCCTGGAACCTCCTACGGTGCTTTTCTCGGCCCTAGCAGACTGCAGTTCAAAACATGCTAAACGTCCAGCAATAACTCCCAAAGTAAAGAAGCTAGGCCTGAAAGGCATAGCTCGTCTGAAACCTCCTAACAGGACACACGAGCAGACCCTGTCACTTTGGCTCTCAGCCTTTTCCTTTGCCTGGAAAGAGGGAACATGCCTGGAACCTCCTACGGTGCTTTTCTCGGCCCTAGCAGACTGCAGTTCAAAACATGCTAAACGTCCAGCAATAACTCCCAAAGTAAAGAAGCTAGGCCTGAAAGGCATAGCTTGTCTGAAACCTCCTAACAGGACACACGAGCAGACCCTGTCACTTTGGCTCTCAGCCTTTTCCTTTGCCTGGAAAGAGGGAACATGCCTGGAACCTCCTACGGTGCTTTTCTCGGCCCTAGCAGACTGCAGTTCAAAACATGCTAAACGTCCAGCAATAACTCCCAAAGTAAAGAAGCTAGGCCTGAAAGGCATAGCTCGTCTGAAACCTCCTAACAGGACACACGAGCAGACCCTGTCACTTTGGCTCTCAGCCTTTTCCTTTGCCTGGAAAGAGGGAACATGCCTGGAACCTCCTACGGTGCTTTTCTCGGCCCTAGCAGACTGCAGTTCAAAACATGCTAAACGTCCAGCAATAACTCCCAAAGTAAAGAAGCTAGGCCTGAAAGGCATAGCTTGTCTGAAACCTCCTAACAGGACACACGAGCAGACCCTGTCACTTTGGCTCTCAGCCTTTTCCTTTGCCTGGAAAGAGGGAACATGCCTGGAACCTCCTACGGTGCTTTTCTCGGCCCTAGCAGACTGCAGTTCAAAACATGCTAAACGTCCAGCAATAACTCCCAAAGTAAAGAAGCTAGGCCTGAAAGGCATAGCTTGTCTGAAACCTCCTAACAGGACACACGAGCAGACCCTGTCACTTTGGCTCTCAGCCTTTTCCTTTGCCTGGAAAGAGGGAACATGCCTGGAACCTGCTACGGTGCTTTTCTCGGCCCTAGCAGACTGCAGTTCAAAACATGCTAAACGTCCAGCAATAACTCCCAAAGTAAAGAAGCTAGGCCTGAAAGGCATAGCTCGTCTGAAACCTCCTAACAGGACACACGAGCAGACCCTGTCACTTTGGCTCTCAGCCTTTTCCTTTGCCTGGAAAGAGGGAACATGCCTGGAACCTCCTACGGTGCTTTTCTCGGCCCTAGCAGACTGCAGTTCAAAACATGCTAAACGTCCAGCAATAACTCCCAAAGTAAAGAAGCTAGGCCTGAAAGGCATAGCTTGTCTGAAACCGCCTAACAGGACACACGAGCAGACCCTGTCACTTTGGCTCTCAGCCTTTTCCTTTGCCTGGAAAGAGGGAACATGCCTGGAACCTCCTACGGTGCTTTTCTCGGCCCTAGCAGACTGCAGTTCAAAACATGCTAAACGTCCAGCAATAACTCCCAAAGTAAAGAAGCTAGGCCTGAAAGGCATAGCTTGTCTGAAACCTCCTAACAGGACACACGAGCAGACCCTGTCACTTTGGCTCTCAGCCTTTTCCTTTGCCTGGAAAGAGGGAACATGCCTGGAACCTCCTACGGTGCTTTTCTCGGCCCTAGCAGACTGCAGTTCAAAACATGCTAAACGTCCAGCAATAACTCCCAAAGTAAAGAAGCTAGGCCTGAAAGGCATAGCTCGTCTGAAACCTCCTAACAGGACACACGAGCAGACCCTGTCACTTTGGCTCTCAGCCTTTTCCTTTGCCTGGAAAGAGGGAACATGCCTGGAACCTCCTACGGTGCTTTTCTCGGCCCTAGCAGACTGCAGTTCAAAACATGCTAAACGTCCAGCAATAACTCCCAAAGTAAAGAAGCTAGGCCTGAAAGGCATAGCTCGTCTGAAACCTCCTAACAGGACACACGAGCAGACCCTGTCACTTTGGCTCTCAGCCTTTTCCTTTGCCTGGAAAGAGGGAACATGCCTGGAACCTCCTACGGTGCTTTTCTCGGCCCTAGCAGACTGCAGTTCAAAACATGCTAAACGTCCAGCAATAACTCCCAAAGTAAAGAAGCTAGGCCTGAAAGGCATAGCTTGTCTGAAACCTCCTAACAGGACACACGAGCAGACCCTGTCACTTTGGCTCTCAGCCTTTTCCTTTGCCTGGAAAGAGGGAACATGCCTGGAACCTCCTACGGTGCTTTTCTCGGCCCTAGCAGACTGCAGTTCAAAACATGCTAAACGTCCAGCAATAACTCCCAAAGTAAAGAAGCTAGGCCTGAAAGGCATAGCTCGTCTGAAACCTCCTAACAGGACACACGAGCAGACCCTGTCACTTTGGCTCTCAGCCTTTTCCTTTGCCTGGAAAGAGGGAACATGCCTGGAACCTCCTACGGTGCTTTTCTCGGCCCTAGCAGACTGCAGTTCAAAACATGCTAAACGTCCAGCAATAACTCCCAAAGTAAAGAAGCTAGGCCTGAAAGGCATAGCTTGTCTGAAACCTCCTAACAGGACACACGAGCAGACCCTGTCACTTTGGCTCTCAGCCTTTTCCTTTGCCTGGAAAGAGGGAACATGCCTGGAACCTCCTACGGTGCTTTTCTCGGCCCTAGCAGACTGCAGTTCAAAACATGCTAAACGTCCAGTAATAACTCCCAAAGTAAAGAAGCTAGGCCTGAAAGGCATAGCTCGTCTGAAACCTCCTAACAGGACACACGAGCAGACCCTGTCACTTTGGCTCTCAGCCTTTTCCTTTGCCTGGAAAGAGGGAACATGCCTGGAACCTCCTACGGTGCTTTTCTCGGCCCTAGCAGACTGCAGTTCAAAACATGCTAAACGTCCAGCAATAACTCCCAAAGTAAAGAAGCTAGGCCTGAAAGGCATAGCTTGTCTGAAACCTCCTAACAGGACACACGAGCAGACCCTGTCACTTTGGCTCTCAGCCTTTTCCTTTGCCTGGAAAGAGGGAACATGCCTGGAACCTCCTACGGTGCTTTTCTCGGCCCTAGCAGACTGCAGTTCAAAACATGCTAAACGTCCAGCAATAACTCCCAAAGTAAAGAAGCTAGGCCTGAAAGGCATAGCTTGTCTGAAACCTCCTAACAGGACACACGAGCAGACCCTGTCACTTTGGCTCTCAGCCTTTTCCTTTGCCTGGAAAGAGGGAACATGCCTGGAACCTCCTACGGTGCTTTTCTCGGCCCTAGCAGACTGCAGTTCAAAACATGCTAAACGTCCAGCAATAACTCCCAAAGTAAAGAAGCTAGGCCTGAAAGGCATAGCTCGTCTGAAACCTCCTAACAGGACACACGAGCAGACCCTGTCACTTTGGCTCTCAGCCTTTTCCTTTGCCTGGAAAGAGGGAACATGCCTGGAACCTCCTACGGTGCTTTTCTCGGCCCTAGCAGACTGCAGTTCAAAACATGCTAAACGTCCAGCAATAACTCCCAAAGTAAAGAAGCTAGGCCTGAAAGGCATAGCTTGTCTGAAACCCCCTAACAGGACACACGAGCAGACCCTGTCACTTTGGCTCTCAGCCTTTTCCTTTGCCTGGAAAGAGGGAACATGCCTGGAACCTCCTACGGTGCTTTTCTCGGCCCTAGCAGACTGCAGTTCAAAACATGCTAAACGTCCAGCAATAACTCCCAAAGTAAAGAAGCTAGGCCTGAAAGGCATAGCTCGTCTGAAACCTCCTAACAGGACACACGAGCAGACCCTGTCACTTTGGCTCTCAGCCTTTTCCTTTGCCTGGAAAGAGGGAACATGCCTGGAACCTCCTACGGTGCTTTTCTCGGCCCTAGCAGACTGCAGTTCAAAACATGCTAAACGTCCAGCAATAACTCCCAAAGTAAAGAAGCTAGGCCTGAAAGGCATAGCTCGTCTGAAACCTCCTAACAGGACACACGAGCAGACCCTGTCACTTTGGCTCTCAGCCTTTTCCTTTGCCTGGAAAGAGGGAACATGCCTGGAACCTCCTACGGTGCTTTTCTCGGCCCTAGCAGACTGCAGTTCAAAACATGCTAAACGTCCAGCAATAACTCCCAAAGTAAAGAAGCTAGGCCTGAAAGGCATAGCTTGTCTGAAACCTCCTAACAGGACACACGAGCAGACCCTGTCACTTTGGCTCTCAGCCTTTTCCTTTGCCTGGAAAGAGGGAACATGCCTGGAACCTCCTACGGTGCTTTTCTCGGCCCTAGCAGACTGCAGTTCAAAACATGCTAAACGTCCAGCAATAACTCCCAAAGTAAAGAAGCTAGGCCTGAAAGGCATAGCTCGTCTGAAACCGCCTAACAGGACACACGAGCAGACCCTGTCACTTTGGCTCTCAGCCTTTTCCTTTGCCTGGAAAGAGGGAACATGCCTGGAACCTCCTACGGTGCTTTTCTCGGCCCTAGCAGACTGCAGTTCAAAACATGCTAAACGTCCAGCAATAACTCCCAAAGTAAAGAAGCTAGGCCTGAAAGGCATAGCTTGTCTGAAACCTCCTAACAGGACACACGAGCAGACCCTGTCACTTTGGCTCTCAGCCTTTTCCTTTGCCTGGAAAGAGGGAACATGCCTGGAACCTCCTACGGTGCTTTTCTCGGCCCTAGCAGACTGCAGTTCAAAACATGCTAAACGTCCAGCAATAACTCCCAAAGTAAAGAAGCTAGGCCTGAAAGGCATAGCTCGTCTGAAACCGCCTAACAGGACACACGAGCAGACCCTGTCACTTTGGCTCTCAGCCTTTTCCTTTGCCTGGAAAGAGGGAACATGCCTGGAACCTCCTACGGTGCTTTTCTCGGCCCTAGCAGACTGCAGTTCAAAACATGCTAAACGTCCAGCAATAACTCCCAAAGTAAAGAAGCTAGGCCTGAAAGGCATAGCTTGTCTGAAACCTCCTAACAGGACACACGAGCAGACCCTGTCACTTTGGCTCTCAGCCTTTTCCTTTGCCTGGAAAGAGGGAACATGCCTGGAACCTCCTACGGGGCTTTTCTCGGCCCTAGCAGACTGCAGTTCAAAACATGCTAAACGTCCAGCAATAACTCCCAAAGTAAAGAAGCTAGGCCTGAAAGGCATAGCTTGTCTGAAACCTCCTAACAGGACACACGAGCAGACCCTGTCACTTTGGCTCTCAGCCTTTTCCCTTGCCTGGAAAGAGGGAACATGCCTGGAACCTCCTACGGTGCTTTTCTCGGCCCTAGCAGACTGCAGTTCAAAACATGCTAAACGTCCAGCAATAACTCCCAAAGTAAAGAAGCTAGGCCTGAAAGGCATAGCTCGTCTGAAACCTCCTAACAGGACACACGAGCAGACCCTGTCACTTTGGCTCTCAGCCTTTTCCTTTGCCTGGAAAGAGGGAACATGCCTGGAACCTCCTACGGTGCTTTTCTCGGCCCTAGCAGACTGCAGTTCAAAACATGCTAAACGTCCAGCAATAACTCCCAAAGTAAAGAAGCTAGGCCTGAAAGGCATAGCTCGTCTGAAACCTCCTAACAGGACACACGAGCAGACCCTGTCACTTTGGCTCTCAGCCTTTTCCTTTGCCTGGAAAGAGGGAACATGCCTGGAACCTCCTACGGTGCTTTTCTCGGCCCTAGCAGACTGCAGTTCAAAACATGCTAAACGTCCAGCAATAACTCCCAAAGTAAAGAAGCTAGGCCTGAAAGGCATAGCTTGTCTGAAACCTCCTAACAGGACACACGAGCAGACCCTGTCACTTTGGCTCTCAGCCTTTTCCTTTGCCTGGAAAGAGGGAACATGCCTGGAACCTCCTACGGTGCTTTTCTCGGCTCTAGCAGACTGCAGTTCAAAACATGCTAAACGTCCAGCAATAACTCCCAAAGTAAAGAAGCTAGGCCTGAAAGGCATAGCTTGTCTGAAACCTCCTAACAGGACACACGAGCAGACCCTGTCACTTTGGCTCTCAGCCTTTTCCTTTGCCTGGAAAGAGGGAACATGCCTGGAACCTCCTACGGTGCTTTTCTCGGCCCTAGCAGACTGCAGTTCAAAACATGCTAAACGTCCAGCAATAACTCCCAAAGTAAAGAAGCTAGGCCTGAAAGGCATAGCTTGTCTGAAACCTCCTAACAGGACACACGAGCAGACCCTGTCACTTTGGCTCTCAGCCTTTTCCTTTGCCTGGAAAGAGGGAACATGCCTGGAACCTGCTACGGTGCTTTTCTCGGCCCTAGCAGACTGCAGTTCAAAACATGCTAAACGTCCAGCAATAACTCCCAAAGTAAAGAAGCTAGGCCTGAAAGGCATAGCTCGTCTGAAACCTCCTAACAGGACACACGAGCAGACCCTGTCACTTTGGCTCTCAGCCTTTTCCTTTGCCTGGAAAGAGGGAACATGCCTGGAACCTCCTACGGTGCTTTTCTCGGCCCTAGCAGACTGCAGTTCATAACATGCTAAACGTCCAGCAATAACTCCCAAAGTAAAGAAGCTAGGCCTGAAAGGCATAGCTTGTCTGAAACCTCCTAACAGGACACACGAGCAGACCCTGTCACTTTGGCTCTCAGCCTTTTCCTTTGCCTGGAAAGAGGGAACATGCCTGGAACCTCCTACGGTGCTTTTCTCGGCTCTAGCAGACTGCAGTTCAAAACATGCTAAACGTCCAGCAATAACTCCCAAAGTAAAGAAGCTAGGCCTGAAAGGCATAGCTTGTCTGAAACCTCCTAACAGGACACACGAGCAGACCCTGTCACTTTGGCTCTCAGCCTTTTCCTTTGCCTGGAAAGAGGGAACATGCCTGGAACCTCCTACGGTGCTTTTCTCGGCCCTAGCAGACTGCAGTTCAAAACATGCTAAACGTCCAGCAATAACTCCCAAAGTAAAGAAGCTAGGCCTGAAAGGCATAGCTTGTCTGAAACCTCCTAACAGGACACACGAGCAGACCCTGTCACTTTGGCTCTCAGCCTTTTCCTTTGCCTGGAAAGAGGGAACATGCCTGGAACCTCCTACGGTGCTTTTCTCGGCCCTAGCAGACTGCAGTTCAAAACATGCTAAACGTCCAGCAATAACTCCCAAAGTAAAGAAGCTAGGCCTGAAAGGCATAGCTCGTCTGAAACCTCCTAACAGGACACACGAGCAGACCCTGTCACTTTGGCTCTCAGCCTTTTCCTTTGCCTGGAAAGAGGGAACATGCCTGGAACCTCCTACCGTGCTTTTCTCGGCCCTAGCAGACTGCAGTTCAAAACATGCTAAACGTCCAGCAATAACTCCCAAAGTAAAGAAGCTAGGCCTGAAAGGCATAGCTTGTCTGAAACCTCCTACCAGGACACACGAGCAGACCCTGTCACTTTGGCTCTCAGCCTTTTCCTTTGCCTGGAAAGAGGGAACATGCCTGGAACCTCCTACGGTGCTTTTCTCGGCCCTAGCAGACTGCAGTTCAAAACATGCTAAACGTCCAGCAATAACTCCCAAAGTAAAGAAGCTAGGCCTGAAAGGCATAGCTCGTCTGAAACCGCCTAACAGGACACACGAGCAGACCCTGTCACTTTGGCTCTCAGCCTTTTCCTTTGCCTGGAAAGAGGGAACATGCCTGGAACCTCCTACGGTGCTTTTCTCGGCCCTAGCAGACTGCAGTTCAAAACATGCTAAACGTCCAGCAATAACTCCCAAAGTAAAGAAGCTAGGCCTGAAAGGCATAGCTCGTCTGAAACCTCCTAACAGGACACACGAGCAGACCCTGTCACTTTGGCTCTCAGCCTTTTCCTTTGCCTGGAAAGAGGGAACATGCCTGGAACCTCCTACGGTGCTTTTCTCGGCCCTAGCAGACTGCAGTTCAAAACATGCTAAACGTCCAGCAATAACTCCCAAAGTAAAGAAGCTAGGCCTGAAAGGCATAGCTCGTCTGAAACCTCCTAACAGGACACACGAGCAGACCCTGTCACTTTGGCTCTCAGCCTTTTCCTTTGCCTGGAAAGAGGGAACATGCCTGGAACCTCCTACGGTGCTTTTCTCGGCCCTAGCAGACTGCAGTTCAAAACATGCTAAACGTCCAGCAATAACTCCCAAAGTAAAGAAGCTAGGCCTGAAAGGCATAGCTTGTCTGAAACCGCCTAACAGGACACACGAGCAGACCCTGTCACTTTGGCTCTCAGCCTTTTCCTTTGCCTGGAAAGAGGGAACATGCCTGGAACCTCCTACGGTGCTTTTCTCGGCCCTAGCAGACTGCAGTTCAAAACATGCTAAACGTCCAGCAATAACTCCCAAAGTAAAGAAGCTAGGCCGGAAAGGCATAGCTCGTCTGAAACCTCCTAACAGGACACACGAGCAGACCCTGTCACTTTGGCTCTCAGCCTTTTCCTTTGCCTGGAAAGAGGGAACATGCCTGGAACCTCCTACGGTGCTTTTCTCGGCCCTAGCAGACTGCAGTTCAAAACATGCTAAACGTCCAGCAATAACTCCCAAAGTAAAGAAGCTAGGCCTGAAAGGCATAGCTCGTCTGAAACCGCCTAACAGGACACACGAGCAGACCCTGTCACTTTGGCTCTCAGCCTTTTCCTTTGCCTGGAAAGAGGGAACATGCCTGGAACCTCCTACGGTGCTTTTCTCGGCCCTAGCAGACTGCAGTTCAAAACATGCTAAACGTCCAGCAATAACTCCCAAAGTAAAGAAGCTAGGCCTGAAAGGCATAGCTTGTCTGAAACCTCCTAACAGGACACACGAGCAGACCCTGTCACTTTGGCTCTCAGCCTTTTCCTTTGCCTGGAAAGAGGGAACATGCCTGGAACCTCCTACGGTGCTTTTCTCGGCCCTAGCAGACTGCAGTTCAAAACATGCTAAACGTCCAGCAATAACTCCCAAAGTAAAGAAGCTAGGCCTGAAAGGCATAGCTTGTCTGAAACCTCCTAACAGGACACACGAGCAGACCCTGTCACTTTGGCTCTCAGCCTTTTCCCTTGCCTGGAAAGAGGGAACATGCCTGGAACCTCCTACGGTGCTTTTCTCGGCCCTAGCAGACTGCAGTTCAAAACATGCTAAACGTCCAGCAATAACTCCCAAAGTAAAGAAGCTAGGCCTGAAAGGCATAGCTCGTCTGAAACCTCCTAACAGGACACACGAGCAGACCCTGTCACTTTGGCTCTCAGCCTTTTCCTTTGCCTGGAAAGAGGGAACATGCCTGGAACCTCCTACGGTGCTTTTCTCGGCCCTAGCAGACTGCAGTTCAAAACATGCTAAACGTCCAGCAATAACTCCCAAAGTAAAGAAGCTAGGCCTGA